>JAABKK020048846.1:0-12011 GCA_011634745.2 Catotricha subobsoleta | reverse complement strand
TTCCCGTTTTACATTCCGTGTGGGAGTTTTGGTCCGTCAAAGATTTTGTGCTATCTTTAATATTTTTAATATTCGTTAATAATTTGTATACATATTTGATTATGGAACTTATTTATTATAACCTAATTGATTTCTTCCTGTAATTTGAATTAAACATATAATATGTAATTCAATAGTAAATTGTAAACTTGTTGGATTATTGCAAATTATACACAAAAAAAAAAAAAAAATATAATAAAATTCAGTCATCTAAAACGACATTTAAAAGAAAAATACTTTATATCAAACATAAAACTTTTTCTCATCACACACAGGTGATGAAATGGCTGTCGTCTAAACATTACCAATGTTTCCAACTTTATTTATTTTTTTATTTACATTTTGTCACTTAACACTCGAAAATATGTTATTTTATAACAAAACATGTAATGCGATTACATAAATAAACTACATATTTTATTAACATATTCTCGTTGTTATTGATGCTATTATACTTTAGGCCCCAAGGAATGTCAATTTCCATTGAAACGGAGATAATAGTTTTCAAAACGTATATGCCATACAGAAAATACAATGCACAAATAATGTTATAAATAAATATAATCATAGTTTTGTATCGCTGTAATACCACATAATTATTTTCACCCCAAAAATTATTTCTAAAATGAGATGAAAATAATATAAAAGCAAATTACAAACACACTGTAATGACGCACATAAATTCTTTGGTACACCAAAAATATCACCCCTTTTTCAAAGTTAATCTGCTTTATGGGACTAATCTTGTCATTATAAAATCAGTCGACTGTAAAAGAACAGTAGGATACAAAAGTCGTATAAAGTGTGTTTTTGTGTGTGTGCGTGTGCGTGTGGTGCGTGTATTTATAGTTAAGTTTTGTACGATACGTTTAACACCCATTTCTTCGTTTGATATTATTTACTGTTTTTGTATTATGCCTGACTGCCTTATGTTAGTAGATGATCTTCGGTTGTTTTTTTTTTGTATGTTATGTTTGACAGCGACAGAACAGTTTTAAAAATGTTCGAATATATTTCGGTGCTTTTATTAAAAATTAAGTTTAGATCTCGGTTTAGATATATATATAGATTTGATTGATATATTTGAAAAGCCCAATAGAAAAACTAACATTTTTCTACATTTATGGTTTGCAATGGTTACTTCCTAGTGAAACGGTATACAAAACTATGTTGTGCTCCTATATGCTTTTGTTTTTTTTTTGGGAGGAGGCCCAAGGAGCACAGTGGTGCCACATATGACCAATTCGTGACGTCATCTAGACCTTTGGTCATTTTGTGGTCCCTGGGGGGGGAGGGGGTGGGTTTACGTTTTAAGAATTGAGGTTGGGTATTCGTTAAAAAGAAAAACGTTAACTCAACTCAAGTCAGTGAGGGGGAGGGCGTAAAACATACTATTTTCTGTTCAAATATACTGATAACAAACACTATTTTCACCAAAATCGAAGATGGGTATTTTTTTCTTCAATATCTATTGCATGTATGCTCAAATAAAAATTATACTTCCTTTCCTATGGTATATTGCATATACCTTCCCGGTAAAAAAAAAAATTGCGATTTACAACAAGAATATATAATGCACTTACTATTACTATGAAATACGTTGAAAAAGCCATCGAGACTTGGAAATTAATATTATATTTGTCCCTGATTAAGAGGTAAAACAAACTTCGAAACCTTGGAGTATAATATAAAAAAAAAATAGTTTTTTATTGAAATTTTGACTGGACTATCCGGAGCAAAGAATTAATAGAAGTTTTAAAATAAAGTAATATATTGATTTACATAATTTGCATCATAATTTGAAGTATCTGAATCTTTAGTAGTTATCTATATGTATTAAAATACTTAGAAAGCCGTACTTCAATATGTTTTTTCCATTACAAGTATTTTCTTCAAAATTGATACTTAAGTATTAACTATTAACAGTAACTATATAATTTTAAACTTTGTGAAATGTTATATTTATTTATCTTGAACACCCTTTCGTTTCACTTATTTAATTTTTATTCTAAAAGCTTTTTCGGTTTCAAAGAAAACTATCATCAGAGATTGTTTTAATCCTGTACATTATTATTGTATTATTAGTATTATTATTATTTTTGTTTATTAAGAATTACTTTATCCAAACTACATCCTTAATAATTTGCACTAGCAAAAAAAAAACATTAATTGAAATAAACCAAATAACAATACGAAAAACAACGCCTTGGAACTTTTGTGTATGTATACACAAAATTGAAACTAAACTCCGGCAGTTGTAGAAAACTGTTTAATAAACTATACCGAAAATCTTAAATTCTATTCTAGTTTAAAGAAAAAAAGAAAAAAAAAATTACATAACTCTGGATTAATAGCTTTCAATAAATCCAATGGTTCTATTATAGCAGCGTTAAGTTGTCTAGTCTACATGGTGATCATCTGCAATTGTTATTGGAGACGATATTTCGCGTAACACTTTACGATTGTTTGTTATTGCTCTTTGTTTCATGCTGCTGATAAATAAAAGAGCATCTTCAAGAGCACACCTTACTCGTATTTATTGTTTCTTCGGTACCGAAACTTGTATTCGCCTATAAAATCATTTACAAACGTGTGATTTATGAAACTGGTATTCATCTAGGTTTTCTTTTGTCTTAAATACAATGCATAACTGCTAATTAAATGTTTAAATTGACAAATGGAATTATCTATATAAGCAATACCAATGACCCTTTGGTTTAAATCACTATAACATTGCCCGACACCATTTACAAAATTGCATAAAAAAAAGTATATTATCGAACTGTTCACAAATACTTATGTTTTGCTACTCATGTTTCTAAATCCTAACTAATATAACTCCGGTCTATATGTTTTACAATCTTAATTAAAAAACAAGAATTAGAGACTTTAAAGTGTTCATGCAATGAATTAATTGTTCTTTCTTTAACATATAATTATGATTTCTTGCTAATTGCTAATTTTTGATTAAAATTATATCAGGGATCCGAACCGAATACCAAGATCCCCATTATTTTGTATTTAGAATCGAGACCCTAATGATTCCAAATACGAACGAAGCAGCTCTTTAGAACAGAACTCTAAGTTGCTTTAAACGGTCAATGGATTTCGATGAACGAAACAACTAAATGAATTTTATTATTGGCAGTATTTTTGAGATATTATTTAATTAAATAATTTAAACGATAAAAATCCATGATTAAAATGGTGTTATTTCTGATTAATAAATTAATTGTTTTTAAAGAAAATGGAATCGCCATCTCAAGAAAAATAAAGAAATTAAAATTATTAACCGTATATTATTATTATTCAATACGTACATTATCCACGTACCAATTCTCCATTTTAAAACGATTAAAACAAATTATTGATATATGGCCTCTGGTCCCTACTTTAAAACAATTAAATATTTTACGTTTAAAAAAATCTCAGTTCTATTTGTATCACGTTCCCCGCTTTATTCTCTGGCTTTGTAAAACTTAAATATTTAAACCTGAAGCAAAGAAAAAAAAAAATTAAAATTAAAATTAAAATCACTCACGCTTTACCTCCAGAACATAATATTAAAAAAAAAAAAAAAAAAAATCGTTAATCGATGCGGAACCCTGCTGATGAAAGATTCACTATGAATGTTCTACATTATAGCCAAAGAGAATATATTATATATTTAACATTTATTATTGCCTCCCTATTTTAACTATAATATAGCGAAGCGCTGATGAAGACGTTTCTGGCCGCACAGCGACGCAATCTATATACCAAAAAGAAAAAAAAAAAAAAATTCTGGTATATACCCATTTAACATTATATTACAAAATATATACATATCAATTCAATCAACCACTAAATACTAAGTATAATAATGTTTTCGTTTATGCGCATCCATGTGTATAATTGTAGGGGGAAATGAAGATAAACGAGGTTTGCGATATGTTTAGACTTTAACAAAAAAAATAACAATGTTTGGTTGGAATAATTCTATAGGATACAAAGATACATCTATATAGAAAATAGGACATATAAAATATATATATATATATATATATATATCCATTCACCGGCTGCCATAAGTTTCTTGTATACCCCAAAATACACAGCACTCTATAATAATATATAAATAATATAACCTCCTCTTCTCTATAACTTTCTACAATATAATATATATACAGAGGCTAGAGCTACCTATTCAACCAACATAATATAGAGATGAATATTAGAATATATTTTATGGTTTTGACAAAATGGGGAGAACTTATATATTATATACGAAATAAGGGTTTTCTAAAATATTAAACGACGTAGACGTACTGTTTTACTCCAATACACACTATCAAACCATTTTAAAGGGTGTTGTTCACATCATCTTCTGCGCAGATTCAAATATTAGACATAGAAATTAATATTATTGCACAAAAAAAAAAAAAATAAATAAAACATTTACTTGACATTTTGTTTCTTTGAAAAACATTTATAATTTATTATATTTTCTTCTCTTTTTTCTTTTGTTTATGAACAATAACCAAAGGTAGTTGTTCCCAATACAGTAAAAATAGAAGTCAATAAATTACATTAAATACGATTAAAGCTTTCTCTTTTCAGCGTTCCTATTTTTCTTATTTGAATTTCAAACGCAAAAAACTATTTTACGAGTATTTTATTAAAAATGAATTATTTAAATGTTCGTTAACAAATTAATTAACTACAAAAGGTTGAATTGAAATATCTTCAAAGAGTTCAAAAGCAATTTTAATCGTAGTTTTAATTTATGCCATAAGAAATTCATTATCATGCGGTTACGTAGAACAAATTGTATGTGATTTAAATAATGTTGATCCCAATGTTATGTACAGAGTCCATCTTCTTTAAAATTTCATTTTTGCCTTTAATATTAAATTGTTATATAACGCATGAGTGTTATTGCTTGAAGAATGGTTTCGGCAGAGTAGAATCTGAATTAGTAATGAGTTATCGATTAAGATTTGTTTAATTCGAAATATTGTGAGGTCTTTGACCTAAAATGATGTAAATTATTTTCTGTCGCATTGGCTAGATATTTAAAATATATAAGCTCACAAATAAAATATCAACATTGCGAGTTAACTATCATATTTTCCAATCTATATAATTGTGATTTAAACGAAATTTAGTTTTAAATTAGAAAATCGAATAAACAGTTTGAAAATCGTGATCTAGTTTAAATTTTTTTCCTTTTTTTTTGTAACACGATATTGTATTTCTGGAAAATAATAATAATTTTTTTTTTCTTTTTTCTTTCTCATAAAATAAAAACACAGGTATGGTTTAAGAATCGTCGAGCGAAATGGCGTAAACGTGAACGCAATGCTATGAATGCAGCTGCTGTAGCGGCTGCCGATTTTAAAAATGGATTTGGTACTCAATTTATGCAACCATTTGCTGATACCGATGCCCTCTACACTTCTTACTCACCGTACAATAATTGGGCAACAAAAGTTCCATCACCATTAGGCACGAAAACATTTCCATGGCCAGTTAATCCACTTGGTGGTGTTGTGACACCAAATCATCATCAGAACTCTGTAAATTGCTTTAATTCTTCATCATCATCAGTAACTGTAAGCATGAATTCCGGCAGTATGTTAGCTGCATCTGGTATGGGAACATCTCTTAGTGGTTCATCATCTGGTGGCGCACCACCTTGCCCGTACACCACAAATCCATACAGTATGTATCATCAACGAACCACTGAACCATGCACTGCTATGAGTTCTAGCATTGCAACGCTTAGGCTGAAAGCCAAACAACATTCATCTGGATTTGCTAGTCCATATTCAGCACCATCTCCAGTTTCACGATCAAATTCAGCCGGACTATCAGCTTGTCAGTATGCTGGCATTACAGATGTGTGAGATAACGGTATCGGGACCCTATTAACAAATCATCAATTCTATTACATCAATAATGTTAAATTAAAACAAGAAGATGACGATGATAATATTAATGGTCCCTCGGCCATTTCAGCTTTAACTGATGATGGCGGCGGTGTAGAAGACATTCAAAATTAATTATTTAATGAGACAAAATATATTTATGTATAAAATTCAAGTAAAAAATTATTTAATTTTTTTAAAAATAATAATATTTAAGAGAGAAACCTTCAATTTTATTCTTTCGAATGAAACTAAAACATTTCACTATGTAAATTTGGTGTTTTATCATTTTTGAAAGATAAATTTGACTCATTGAATTCAAATTTAATATAAATTACAGTATAGACATTAATAATAGCATTCGTTACAGCTAACAGATGCAATACTTTCTATACTTTTTTTTTTAAAGCAATAGGCCTTTTTAAAAAATTCTTTTGAAATACACAAACTCATTTTATTGGACTAAAAATAAAAACATTTAAAAGGTTTAAAAATATATGAGCCGTATTTAAATTTGGTATGTTTTATATTCTCTGTTGTTGTTATTGTACACTCTTTTTCATTCAATCTTCTTGGAAAATAAAAATAAAGTTAAAAAACAGCTACTGTGTGAATTAAGATGAAATAAATTGATTTAAATTATGGTGAAACAGTCAAATTTTAGTAAATAAAAATCACGATAATGGCAAAAATATTCTAAGAAATATAAAAATGTCTTTCAAAATAAATAATAACGAAAAATGGAAATAGAGAAATTTGTAGTTTCATAAATGTTAAATTTTTGGGTGCATTTGTAATAAATTCTATTCTTACTCGTATAGTCACTCCATAGATTTTTATTAAAATCAATATGCTTCTTTCTGATGATTAATGTATAATTTTTTGAGATCCACAATTTATTTTCTCTTGAATATAATAGCACATTTCAATTAACTGACAAAAAAGTAAAAGAAAAGAAGCATAAATTGATTTTAATACTATTTGAATAAAACCTGATAATTTGAATACCTTATAAAGATGACCTACCTCACGCAAAACGGATTATCGGTCGAAAATGATCAAGAACATTGAACATGTGTGTGTGTGTGGTTATAATAACATTATCAAGCTCTATTGAATTTAAATTAAACTTTTTCACTAGAGGTATTCGCGTAACGCTGCAAACTTACACGATTTATAAATGCACGGTGACAAAGATGGCTGTAGATCAATTCTATGAGTTTGTGTACGAACGAATAAATTTATTAATAAATAAATAGAATTTGATTATTTAAAATATTTCGTTACGTATAATTTATCATAAACTCACAAAATTAAGATACTACTGCGCCTTTCGTCTCACTGAAATACTATAGAACAGCTGTAATCGCGACATACCCTATAACTTAACGGTCCCTATTGGAAACACGATATACTTTTAAATGTAAATTAAAGTCATAGGTAATATATACTTCGTATAGAAAGGCTGTGGTTGCGCTATTTCATACAAATTTTGCGTGTACATTGAAATTTGCTCATGGCAGTAACTGCTCAATGATTTGTCTCAACTTTCATATGAACGAAAAGAGGAGAGAACTAATGAGCAATTACTGTCATGAGCAAATTCTAATGTATTTCAAATTTTTCATTCTATACACTAACAGCGCCACCACAGCCGTTCTATACGAAGTATATATATTACCTATGACTAAAGTATACTTTATAAATTAAACATTGGAAAAAGTTTACTTTCCAAAGCATACTTTTATTCAAAATACACCGTTATATGCTATATTTGGTATACTTCACAAAATATGGATGAAAAAATATAGGAAGTATATTTTTTATGCATATACCTTAGAAGGTATGCGTGTTCTATTTTTTTTTTTTATAAGAAATACTTTTGGTATATGTTGAAAGGTATACCGTTCCACTAGGGTTAATAAATTAATAATAATTAGGGTTTAACGAAAAACGAGTATACAAATTAGTTCATTAAAATGTCGATTTTCATTTATCACCTATATATCGATCACAAATGCACAACAAAACATTTATTTCTTTATCTCTATTGTACTAGCGCAAGCGCGTCTATAATGGCACTAGTCTTATAAATATATATATTTAATAAAATGAATAAAAAATAAAATTAAACAAAAAAAAAAAAGTAATATCTACAATAAATTGTGAAATTGTGTGAAATTATATTAATTTTATGTTAATATTATAATTGTTATTATTTACGTTTTTCCATGCACCTCTAATTAAGTAAAATTACTGAAAATTAATTGGTAGATGTTATAAATATTAAAATATTAAAAGCAAGAAAATAAAATTAAAAAGAAAAAAAAAAGAGTTTAAAAAAAATAATGAAATAAAGAAATATGTAATATATACTTTGATGATGACAAAATGTAATTTTTTATCTTTTTATATTAGTGCTAGAGAATAAAAAGCCTACAATTTACTATTTTTATTAAAGAGAAAAGCAAACAAAACAAAAAAATGAAAAATAATATGTAGAAGTTACATATATTTATATATATATTGTGTTTGTATGTAACAATACCTAAAAACAAAAAAAAAAAAACCTATATAATACTATTTTGCAATAAGTATTGTTATGTGGCAAATGGAATATTTCGTGCTAAATAAAATTAGTGCAAAATAAAACAGAAGACAATACTATCATAATTAATAATATGTAATAAAAAGTAAAAATTAAAAACAAAAAAAAAATAAAAATAAATAAATAAATAAAAATTAAAATTAAAAAATAGAAAATAACGTATTAATTAATAATATATTATATATAAAATTTTGTGAATCGTGCAATGTAAAGAAAACAAAACAAAACAAAAAAAAAATAATTAATTAATTAAAATTTAATAATAAAAAAAAAAATTGAATTAAAGTTCACTTTTTTCTAACTAAATTTACAAATTACATTATTGTAGATAAAAATCATTAATAATAATATAAAAGTCATTACAATACAAATAAAAAGAAAGACGTGTTTTTTTTTTCATTGAATTTACTTCATTTTATATGGTCATTTTGATAGATTATCAATTCCATATCACATAAGTTATATCTGTCGCTCACGTCAGGGATGGCCAAATTACAATTACAAAATACTTCAAGCATAAAACCTATTTTTTAAGAATGTATTTTAAATACATGTACATTAGGGTGGATCGACTTTTTTTTCATACCTTCTACCATGATTTTCTGAATTGCATTTTGTCCTCTCATTAACGTGCTAAAAGGATTTTGAAAATAAATGAGATCTTCGAAGTGCTCAAGCGACCCACAAGGTAGAACCTCGAGGCTTTTTTTTAACCTCGAGGTTTTTTTTTTAACCTCGAGGTATTTTCTTTTTAACCACGAGGTGGTTTTTTTTAACCTCGAGGTGTTTTTTTTTTAACCACGAGGTTTTTTTTTTAACCACGAGGTGTTAAAAAAAACCATGAGGTTCTAACTTGTCGCTTGAGCACATCGAAGATCTCATTTATTTTCAAAAGCCTTTTAGCACGTTAATCAGAGGACAAAATGCAACTCAGAAAATCAAGGTAGAAGGTATGAAAAAAAAGTCGATCCACCCTAATGTACATTAAAGAAATTTGTGAGTTTAAAAAAAATCAATAAGTAAGGTTTCGATGGGTCAAATTGATCCATATAGTATTACATTTTTTCCAAACGAGCTTCGAAGAGAAAAACCATCTATGACCAACCCCCACTAAAAATCAAACGTTTTACTAAAACATCTTATCCCACAAAAAGTTCTTAGAGAGTCATTTTTGAGTTGCAGTTCTGATTGCTTATATACTCTACTTTCCACACGAGACCTCGAAGAGCAAAATCATCTATGATTGACCTCTATACTTATTTTCAATTAGGTTTTAGGTAATTGAACTGTGAATAAATAATATAAAAAAACGTATTAATTTTTTTTGACTTTAGACATAAACAGTCAAGAAATTTAAAATTTGCCGACAAAAAGTTTCGTGCTTCAATTAAAATTATTCAAGTTTTGTAAATCTTTTCAAAACTTGTCGAGATCAGATGGTGAAAATTATTGATTTTTCCACATTTTATCGACTTTAAATCGAAATATCTTGAAACCTAACACTTTGAGTTCCACGGAAAAAAGTTTCGCTCTTTCTAATACATTTAAAAGTTATCAAGCTCCAGAATATGAAAAAAAAAAAAACACAAACAGAAATTCGAACTGTCTGACCCCGGTGACCATAATAATTAACGCAATCGACCCAAGGATAATAGATTAAGTCACACCTGAAAAAGCTTCTGGAGCTAATAAATTCAAAACTTTCGGAAGGCAGACCGCCCTAATGCTATGCCATTTAGAGCGAGACGGAACCATGCAAATTAAATTATTGCGTGTCGTTGATATAACATAAGTGTTAATTAGCTATAGCTGAATTACTAATTGATTTTATGGACCACATAGATTATTTTCATTTAATTAGATTTCAATCGTTAAAAAAAATCTTTCTATATTTGTATCACAATTATGTATTATAATTATAATTGCGAGTGTTCTCATTTTCCAGTTTTACTTGAATTGATGCAGGTATAGATTCATTGATGTCCATCAAAGCCACCAACTGAAATACACTCAGCTCATTAAATTCTCATTCGTTCTTATATAAAAAAAAAAACTCCAAATTTCAATTATTTAAATTAACATTGTATTAGACAAACAATTGAATCAACCAACTACAAAAGGTCATGGAGTAATTTTCTTTGTTTATTAATGGCATATGAGTTTGATGACAGAAACTTTATATTCACTAATTGAGAATTAATATTCCAGATTTAATTTTATGATTCTGGTCAGACGTACTTACATGCAACAGATTAGAAAATGAAATAAATTAAATATATATGCATAATTTTCAGCAGAATTTCAAAAGAAATAAATTGCTGTAAATCATAAGTGACATTAAAATAATTTTACTAATTTCAAGTATTTCATTTCATATACTTAATGCCATTAAACATAAAAGAGAAAATTATTGAATTACATAATTGAATACATTTTTTGATTTCACCCATTATTTCTATTACTGATGATATTTATTTCTAATATTCCTTTATTGCCATCTATTCAATTATGTTGAGAAACAATATTTAAATTACCTCATATTCAAAAATTTCATCATTTAAATTAAATACTGTTCATACTGCAATCAATCTCTTAACTCTAAATGGATGCCTCAAACCACCAAAAATTCATTCGTAATATAATTGTTGCTTTACCCACTTTTATTATTATTATTATTTGGTACACGTCGAGATTTAATATAATCTAAATATATGCAACCATCCTCTCACTTTGCTAAATAAATAAAGCAATAAAGTAAGTAAGTATATTATAAAATATTTAAAATTCCCTTTTGTCTCTATATCAAACGACAGCTAAATGTGTGTGTGAGTGTGTGTGTGTATATTGTTGTGTTGGAGGTACACCGTACATCTTTCCTTCTACAATGTATATTTTATTGTATATATTATACCCAAAATACCAACTATAATAACATTCACACCAAATTTATTCATAATATAACATTAATCGTATCCTATTTATTATGCACCCCAAAAAATAAATAAAACTTACAATAATGCGCACAATGTTGATGGTTGTGTTGTTTGCCTCTGGATGGTATAGTGAAATGGTAAAAATACACTAACTCAAAATATGTATAAATGGAGAACAGAACATTGTATTCTACCTATCGTTTTGTTGTGTGGTGAAACTTAATCAAAATCACAGCACTTTTCTGAATATATATAGAATTCTATCGAAATAGTTTTCATTTGGAACGAACGGCGTGCACGCTTCTTCTATTGTTACGAGATAATGTGTGGGATTAGTATTGTTATATCAAATTTTTATTTGTTTTTTCCTTCTGTTTACCCTCACAGCTATCATATCATAAAAATGTATAATATATCCAATTTTGTTTAATGAACATCGTAAAATAAAAAAAAAAAAAAAAAAAAAAAAAAAAAAAAAAAAAAAAAAAAAAAAAAAAGAAAAAAAAAAAAAAAAAAAAAAAA
>JAABKK020048845.1:0-40034 GCA_011634745.2 Catotricha subobsoleta | reverse complement strand
AAATAATGAGTAAATAGAGTTTAAAGTCAAAAGTGTCCATAATTGGGCGTGTGTCCATAATTAGATTCTTTACCTTACTTGATTTTTTTCAAAATTTTCCAAATTTCTCTAAAATGAAGTAAAATGGTGTCTCAAGAAATCTGGGCCACCCTGTATAATGTATATATATGAAAAAAATTATATTCATATTCACATTGATTTATCTCAGGATTCAGTAGACAGATTTTGATGATTGATCCACCGTTGGACACACATTGAGTTTATTGAGATTTTGGTCTTAGGCACTTTTCGACCGTCGGATCGCAAATCAAAAACAGGTTTTTTGCTCTTTCAACCTGAAAACCAAAACACATCAAAACCTATATATTTTGTCACAATTTCGATTCTGCGTCCAATGGTGGGTCAATCATTAGAATTCGTCTAGCCAATCCTGAGAATAAGCGTAAAAAGAAAAAAATGTTAAAAGCTTTCATTTATATTCCGCCAACTTACGAGTGATGGCATTTCTTGAGTCTATAAATTTTTGTTTTGTGAATTATTAGTACAAAATATTTATGTGGTTTGTAACTGAAAAGCCAAATTTTATTTTAGTAATAAACTAAACCATTTACTGAAAATTAAGATTGTGGATTGTGGAATCTATTTCAGTTTTAGGCGTCTCCATTTAATTTTTTTTCAATAAATAAGCTTCTGTCTGTCTCTCTTCATTCAGTATTATTTAGGATTTCAGTAATTTAAAAATTTACGATTATTGTTTATGTCAGGGTCTGTTTTAACATGTAATTGGTGCTATTTTGAGTAACTGAAAATGTGATTTGTGTAATTCCAAACTGAATTTTCCAAAATACGATTTGCACAGCGCGGTTATTTTCGCGAAGACCTTTTTTTTTTTGAGGCAGTTTTGTAATCGTCGATGGGTAAAAAGTACTATATCTTATTTTTTCAAATCTATTCTTCCCTGAAATCAAAAGCGTGTGCAACAGGCCCTGGTTTAAATGTCACTCAATAGATTAAAAAATCACTCGAAAAACATTTAATGTTTACACGAAACTTAAAATTTTAGATATATTATACTTCACTAAAGTATCTGGGTTAATGTTAATTGCCGTTAAAAGAAAGTAAACAAATTAATTTCTAATTTTGCTTTAATCTTTTACATTTATAAATGTAAACTATTAACTCGTATTCAATTTTATCTTAAATATCCAACTCATTAAAGATATTTTCATTGCACATACAGTAAGTTAGAAAATGGAACATATAGAACATATTATGTATATTGCATGATTTGATGCGTAATAATTTAATGAGGACATTTATAAATTTATTTTATATATTTTCTATATCATAACATGGAGAGTCAATCAGTAAGTAGTGGTAAGTATTGGTGTTCTACTTAGAACCGCAAACTGCTTTCTAGGTAACCTGCGAATACTTAAAAGAAAAACTTTATTTTTTTTTATTCCCTCCTTAATTTTCAATTAAATTGTAAATTCAATTACGGTTTAATAGCAAATAAAGAAAGAAATAGAAATCTTTTCATGTAGAATTCAAAGCCATTGAAATGTGTGTTTTTTTATTTATTTATTTCAAGAGGTCGCATGCTACATCTGCAATCGTAAGGTAAGTAAGTAATACGCTCATAGATTTGCTTACCTACTTGAATAATTAATGAAAAGGCGTTTTTATTTAATGAAATACAATTTAAAACTGGGTGAAAATGTTCTTACAATTTAAATTAGATTTTTCACCATAATCAACAAAAATTGTGGTTGAAAATTAACTTTTAAATTAGTAGTAGTCCAAGAGGTGTCGATCCAATATTAAACGAAATTATTTAAGAATCAGAGCATAATCAGTTTTCATGCGATTACATTACATTGATTGCATCTGATAAGTTGAAATGAAAAACTCTGACCGGATAAACAAATTCTTCATTATAATATATTTTGATCTTACAAGAAAGTTCAATTAAAATATCATGACATGATCCGAAGAGATATAAAATGAATGAACATGATAATCTTGTCCATTACTTTTACGATAAATGCAGACTTTTATATCAAAAAGATAGCTCTAACTTCCTATAATTTAATGCCAGTTCTTTTGCTATCGACTTGACATATAAAAATAAAAATATAAAAAATATATGCAAACAGCAAATTTGTTATACTTAATTATCGTTTGCAGTTACAATATTGTTATACCACCACTTAATTCAAAATGATGAATAGCCACTGTGGTAGCCTCCAACATACTAATAATATTCATGTGATTTTAAGGCAACAGCATAGTACTAAATGAAATTATTAAATGAATTATGCAAAGCATTAAGTGGCACTGAAGGTATATTACATTCTATATAAAAGTAGTAGATGGCTGAATGAAAAATTTGAAGTCGAGAGATTCATTTTACTGAAGTGGCACACTTTATAATTATTTAATTTTGTTTTCTTTTATTTTATATATCTTGTATCTAGAATTGAAAATGCAGTCATTTAATTAATATAGCACAAGTTATAACATAAATTTCTATTTGATTCTCTTTTTTTCTACAGACAAAAATTTAGCTATGATGGTTGAAAATAAAACTGTGTGCATGATTTTATATAAAATTGTTCGAAAAGTTATTATATAACTTTTCGTATATATAAAAACATTGTTAATATTAACAGTACGAAACTATTGTAAATAGATAAAATTTTATAACATTTTAGAACAATGTGTCAGTAGAAACTATTTTAGTTAACTAATATTTTATTTGTTTGTTTTATCGTTTTTTTCTATTTGAATTTAAAGGCATTTTTTTCTTCAGAGTCTTTCATTAAATTTGTGGATATTTTAAAAGTATTTTCTTTTTATTTTATAAAATAAAACACATAACATTTATTTTTTAAACGCACATCTATTATAAATGGAGTTTATTGACATTTTTCCTTTATTTTTGATGTTAATTTTTCTTTATTATGAATAATTGTAAAATTTATTAAATACATGAAATTTAATTACCTAAATTTAATGAATTTTAATTTAATTTTCATATTTATTCTTGAATAATTTTTTTAAATATTAAATTAACAAATAAATTAATGCGGTTTCTTAAATATTTTTTATTACATTTTTATTGATTTGTTATTTCTTTGTGATTATGAATCATGTTGAGAATATTAAAAAAATATTGCAACACAAATAGATGGTGATTGATATTAAATGGGGAAGTGGATTTTAGACTGCCCTTTTTAAAAAAGAAATTAAAAAATTAATGAAATTAAAAATTTCTATACCACTATATATACTATTATTTTTCCATACCGTTTGTTATTCATACATTCTTCAAAATATTAAAACAGTATTCTATGAATATTGACTATCTTTAAAATACATTTCGTTTTAATTTAACGTAACATCGATACTCTTTCACTTTATACCACAAAGGGTATATTTTTGACAAATAATTATGGTTTCACCGAGAAGTGGCCGAAAGCAGCGCAGTTCTCTATAATTTTTATTATTATTTAATTGTAATAATCGGCATAATTGAATCAAATTTTAGATAATCTGAGAATGAATATGTATTATTGCTACTATAATCCAAACCAATTATACGATTCAAAATTTCGGTAGGAAAATCTGTGAAAAACAATTCAAAATTGTACATTTTTAATCTGAAATATTTAAATTGTAATATATAGCTTAGACATCAAATAGGAAAGGTCAAAACATAGCGAACAACATTTTTATGAGAATATATAAATCTTATTTTATGTTGTGTACAAGTACTAGAGATTATTGTGATTTTGACGATGTGTATTACAGAAGAAAATATAATTTATTAATTAATTGTTTTATTTATACAGAATAGAATTCATTTATTTTTATTAAATTTACAAATATTTTATTTTTATTTTTAATAAACTTAAAATTTTAAATATTTAGAGGAAAAAGTTATTATTAATTTTTCTTTTCTTATTTTATGTCGCAATTTATACAATTTTTATCATATATTTTATCTTGATTTTAAAAAAAATCGTTACTTCAAATTAATTTAATTATTATAATTTATTAATAAATAAAATTATTCACCATTAACGAAATAAGAAAACTCCAAAATACATCAAATGTTTTTGAAAATTTTTTCAAATTAAAATAGTATTCATGATTGATTTATCCAATTTTTTTTTCTATGTCACTAACAACAAAACTATATTTTTATGCTTATTGACACAAATACTTCTTAAAGTAAGTATATTAAATTAAAGCATTCTTTCTTTTTTTTTTTGAAATATTCAATAAGTTGTGATCAAAAAGTGATCAAAAAAAAAATCATTATATGTAAAAATAAACAATTTTCAAAAATTGCTTTGATTCGCAGTAAAAAATAAAGTAAATGAAAAAAAAAATACGTTAAGACTTTGAATGTCCATTTTTGTCATTTTACGTTTTTTCCTTTTTTTATGGGAAACTACCACAGACAACAATTATATTATTAAATATAAAATTCAGTAAATTTTAATTGAAATTCGCAGTAGTGCATTTCAATTTATTGGTATAATTTTATTTTATGGTTATTCTTTCAAAAAATAACAGTTAATGGTCGCCGATAATCTCCACCTGTACGACTTCCACCAGCATCATCTCCAACATTTCCACTATTACCCTGTGCATATTGATATGCCCCATAATTATTATTTAATTGGCCGCCACTTCCAGAGACATTACTACCATCAGTAACGCCAACATCATCAGAGTTACCAGCCATTTGTGGTGACTGAGGTGTTTGCGATGATGAATCTCTTTCATCGATACTATTATTAGCACTTCCTTCACGACCAATAGCTATATTAGACAGAACACTAATACCAGTAACATTGGTTGTTTGTTGCTGCTGCTGTTGCTGTTGTTGATGATGTTGTTGTTGTTGTTGTTGTTGCTGTTGTTGATGATGTTGTTGTTGTTGCTGTTGTTGTTGTTGTTGTTGCTGTTGTTGTTGCTGTTGTTGTTGCTGTTGATGGGCTGCCGATGAATATATTTTAGAAATGTCAAATGCATAATTTGCACGATCTTGATACATTTTTGAGTCAAAATAGGCTTTTGTTAAAATGGACGGATCTAAATAGGCTCCATAGGCAGCTGCGCTACTTGCTGACGATGCTGCTGCCACATTTTTTGCTGCCGTATCATAAAGACTACTTGCTGATGCAGCTGTTGCGGCCGCTGCTGACAAATAACTATTTCGATCTATTGTAAACTTTGAAACGTCCATTTGTGATGACAGTGATGTCTGTTGTGTACATGCGATAAATTAGAAAAATAGTAATTACCAATTATTATTTGAATAAAATCCCAAACAAATAAAATGTCCTAAAGAAGAAATTGAAGAAGAAATCTAGTAAGTGAGATAAGTATCCAGTTTCCCCCATTCTATAAGATTTCAATTAATGAATTAATTATTTTATATTTTGTATTTAATGGAAATACTCATTTAAAACAAATAATAAATATTTTGCATTGAATTCATGTACAGAAATACGGAAATAGCAAGGATTAAAGGAGAATCAAAGTTTTTTTTATTTTTTAAATATAATATTTACCATCAAATATTGTGGTCTCCAGTATGGATCTACATATTCATCTCTTGGTTCTTCTTTCATCTAAAGTAAATTATTTTTATGTATTAAAATTAATACTTTAATATTTTATGGTTAATATAAGCGAAATTAAGAAGTACCGCTGATCATTAAGCGATTGAAGTAATAGACTTTAACCAAAATGATAAGTAATATTTTTTATAGATAAATTATAATATTATTGTATTATCGATTCATTTCGCTTCGGCGGAACATTTCAAAATTACTTGCATTACCATTGCCCTGGTGAGTATATCAACAATGAAAACTAGCCCAGCGACAACATGCATATGAGTATTCTTCTTAAAAATTTACTAAAGCATAATTGTTAATCAATCAAAGAAAGAACAGTCGATTTATTGCAAATCTTTAAAAAAATTAATGCAAAGCAGAAATATAAATCTTCAGGTCGATCTTCAATTTAAAACATACCATAGAATCCACCGAAAATTCTTTTAAATTCTTTCATTCTGTCCATTACTCCCGAACAAATTATAATTCAAGTGAAATAAATGAATGATGTTAATAATAACAATTATTTTTGAACAAAATTTTTATTCATATTTTTTCCCACATTTTTATACAAACACATTTAATTAACTAATTTAATTAAAAAAAAAAATGTTTTTTAAAAAAAAAATGTAAATAAATAATTACAACAATGGTTCGTTAGTCTGTTGGCATATATAAAATGCTAGACCATCACCACAAACAAACAAACAACAATATTATAATACAGAATCAGTAGCACCTCCCAAACAAACATCTCATCTATTATCTACAATAATAAATAAAAATAATTGTGTATATTAACCGCAATCAATCTATCAAACAGATCTCGCGAGATTTGCCATTATTTAATCCATCATCAAAAAATAGGAAAGACCAATTTAAACAATTCTTTATAAAATACTTTTATTATTCAAAATTATAAACATATATTTTTTTCTGTGGTGTTTTTCTTCTTCATCGTTCAGTTTCTTTAAATAGACATAAGATAATGACTGATTATTAATTTTAATAATATAAATAAGAATTATATGAAAACACAATTATTGGCGTTTATAGTATCTCAGCGTGTATAACGATTATTATGTAATTTTGTTGGTTAAAACTCTTATACGGCAGCAATAATTTTATAAAACTAAAATCTCCATTTTTTTTCTTTCTTTTCTTTAACATAAAAATATTTCAACCTTTCCGTCAGTCAGTAGGTAGTAATTTTCTTAATAGTAATTTCATTTAATTTGATATAATTATTTTGTGGTGCTCACTGTGCAGTTACATAAATATAGAAAATGTGATGATGGAGATTGATTAAATTATGTGATGAAAATAATTTTATGAAGAACGGTGAGTTAAGTTATTACCGTAAAATGAAAACATCAAAAACTTCTTTGAGATTTATTATTATATCATTGTGTGCAATTATTATCAAATATACAAGTCGATTGTTAACACATTTTGTTAATATGACTTTGGTTAATAATATTCTGTTTAGGATTGGTTATGTGTAAAAGACTTTGAAAGAGATTGATGACAGCAGAAACATTGGCTAGTTTACAGAGTGTGCATTTACTACTTTGGTTGGTGTTAATATCACTAATCATTAATTAATATGAATTAATTTTAATTTCTTGACCATTTCTGAACATTAGTCTTTATATTAGTTAAATTAGAGCCAAGACTGGGTAATTGCTTTTACTTTAAGAAAATACTTCAGTATCCATTTTCTAGCACTTCATTACTACGAACTTTCTAGTACTGAAACGAATTACTAGAAGTATTGGTACTTGACTTCTCAACCCTGCTTACAGCCCGAACTCAATCAAAAATTTCTAATATTTTTTGATCGTCTACATCCGTAGTCAGTATACAAGACCAATATGGTAAGAAAAAGTGTAAGAACCAAAAAAGATGTTAAAAATCATAAAAAGAAATTAATGGATGCTAGAAATTTAGCTTCACAAAGATTTATTTAGAACAAAATTATTAAATTTTTCTCACACTGCATAGTTTATCATGTAGAAAGTACACAGACTCAGATATTGTACCACTTAATATTTAATAATCATTTCATATAATATAATGATGGGTTTTCTGTTGATGGGTTTGTATATTTAGACAACAATAGATTATTATTATAACAAACGGTAGATAAATACTAACATTGCCATCCTACGTAATTATAAAGGTGTTTTGAAGAAAGAAAAAAAAAGAACAAAAAACAGCTAAGAAAAAAAGGCTGTGATTCAATTATTTGATGTGATAATTGAATAGAATTCATATGTCATTAATTATTATGATAAAATTGTTGAGCAAAATAATTCATAATTTTGATTTTAATTAAATGATGGTTAATCATATAATCATATTTGAATATTACAGAATTTTTGCTAAAAGTAAAGTAAATAAATTCTAATTATACTGACTTTTGTTCATTATATCGAAGGAAAAATTTGTAATTAATTTAATTACATAGCTTTTACATTTCCATTCTTTAATCAAAAACTTTAAAATAGATCAGAAACAAAATTGAACAACCGCATGTTAAATTAAATGTATTGCATTTTCGGTCTTATGAACAATACAAATTCCATGTTTTAATACCCCATTGATAGATAGCATTTTTGCTTTCATATATTAATTTAATCCGATATATAAATGTGTAAAGCTCACACATTTATTTCATATGCATTCAACTTAAATATTCAGAACGATTGTTGTCTATTATTTAAAAAAATACGGTCGTAAATTAAACAATTTCTACTGCATACATAACATACTGAAACAATCGAAATGTATGTATGTATAAACAAAACAGATGTCATTTTCTAATCACAAATTACTTCCTTTTAAGAATATTAAATCCATTATAATATTTATTATCATTAATTTTCCATATTTAAATTTCGTAATTTCTTCTTTACCTTTTCTCCAATATACTTAGTGTATATGTCTTGACTTATCTAAAAGTACACACCCAACACAAAAAACAATAGCGATAAATTGAATAAAAGATACTATTATTTGTGTGTCATTATGTCATACATTTAAGTTATTATCGAGTCATTTATAAACGTACAACAACCACAAAAAAAAAACAAAATTAAATGCATTCATTCATTATTGTTTTAATACCATGCCATCATTATTAAATATTGTTTCATTTATTTGTTTAACGTTCTCAATTCAAACAAAACAATATTTTGTTCATATTTAATAAAAAAAAAAAAAAAACTAAATATTAAAATTTAAAATTCAAATGAATTTTTTTTTTTTTTTAAATATTTATTTTCATATAAAACCAAGTAAATATTTTACCTTTACTGTTTTGTTGTGTATAGATAAAACACAGACCAAACAAAACCAACAAACTATCATCTAATAATAATAAAAGCAACTCATAATGAATATAATGATATGAAGAGTCTCATTCATTCATTTAATTTTTGTTATTTCATTTTGTTTCTCTTCTTTATTTGTGTTGTTGTTTTGTTTTTATTTATATTTTCACGCGCAAAGACCTAGCTTTAGTTCCATGTTATTTATAAATGCTGCAAAAGAAAAAAACTAAAGTTTAAAAAAAAAAAAAACGCGACTTTAATTTCCATTCAGTTTTATTATTATTTAGATTCGTTAAGAAGCTATTGTTAACGTGTCATTTCTAATATAAATTATAATATTTAAATTTAAGGTTGAAGGCGACAAATATTTTTTTTTTTTTTTTATTTGTCCATAATGTTTTTTATGACCGCAAATATCATTCAAATTAATAATCGTAAAATAATTATTGTGTATGCAAAATTAAATGAATTAATGGCTATTCGGAGCGCTGCATTTTATGCCAAGAAGTCAATCAGTATAACGACATTTAAAATTTGTAATACTACAGAGAAGTTACCCATAAACGACCCTCTATTTATTTTCAGATACGTGTCCAATGTAAAATAGTTCTAGCGGGGGGCTATAGAGCTATTTTGAGGATCTATAGCGTAAATGTTGCCTCTTTCAAAAAAATATCACGCTAAACGTTTTTTCTGGAGAAATTGTTCGTCTCTAAAAATAAGTGGGGAACGAGCATGAATAAGTTTACAAGTTATTCCACATTTGTTTATTGTTTTTTTTTGTATATAACTCTCTTAAAAGCCAATTTTTCTCCTCGTTTGTCTATTCAACAAACAAAAAGAAAAACTAACTAAACATTTTTGTTTTTTTTTTTTTGAAAACAAATATGTAAAATGTTTGAATGCTAAAGTCTGTACTTACACGGTTAACGTTAATATCAAAGAATATTTGGAAAGACTAAAGAATAATACATTCTGTTGTTTTCACTGAAATTACATGTTATGGATCAATTATTGTATTGTTTTGTTTGAATAGAAAACAATGGCCGCACATCATATTAGTTGTGTTGTGCTATTAAAATAATAAGGAATCGTAAGAACTTTAAGTTTATTCTTGTTGTTATTTACTGGTTACTGCTGTTTTGGATGACAGTGTGTGAGTGCACTTTCAACAATGGAACATAATTTAAGATACACAAGCCATAAATTACAAAACGACGCGCGCAACCAAATAAGCTAATTTCAATGTTGAGTTCAAATAAACATTTAAAATTTCGTTTAAAACGCGCCAGCACACAATGCGTAATTAATATTAATTAAGTATTTAAAATAATTTAGAGTAGTTTTTTGTTATATTTATTTATTTTTTATTTTTGTGTTTGTTGGCTTTCATAATTTTTTTTTTTTTTTTGGTTGAGAATAGAAAAAAAAAACGCAATAATTGAATGTATTGTCTCAATTATTGTTGAGTTATTATACTTTGACTTTGTAGTTTGAACTAACAATAATTTGTTTAAAATGAGAATTATGTCGAGTACTGTTTGCATGAATTAGTAAGAGACTAATTTTGTAATTTAATATTGTTATTAGCCGCACATGATTATTGAAATTGTTTAGAGTAAATGAACAATTTATTAAAAATGATAATAATATTTGACTATTTATGAAAAAATTCCATACACGATGCTTTTATGGTTTTTGTTTTTATTCAGTTTGAAACCAATCCATATTGCGAATACAAAATATCGTAGACGAATTTAATTCAAAACTTTTCAATTTAATGGTTGTCTGTAAACATGTCTGGACTTTTAATGCAGCAAAGAAAAATTCACTCAATTATTTCTGGCATTACGCAAGGTTAGTAGCTTGTGACAAATTAATAAATTATAATCAGCTTTCTAATTTGATAATTGGTGAAAATATAGTTAAATTTTCAAATTAAATTCGTTACTCAGTTATTTAGGTTAGAGATGCCAGAATTAAATTGTTAATAGAAATAGGAAAAAAGATTACTAAACCGAAATTAAATGACATGACATTGAATATGATTAGATTTAATTATGTGCTTACTAAATCTTAATTTATAAAACAAACAGTAACAGCTGAATTTGTAATAAAATTATTTACTGTTATTGTAAAGTTTTTGATGGCAGCTTCTTTTTAATAAGTAGTTTTTAGTTTGCATTAGCGAATAACCAAGATCTTGAATATGAAATTTTTAAAACTCAATTCACAATCTTATATTTCAATCTTTTCTCAATACTAACATGAATAATTTTACAAAAACAAAAAAAAAACCTTTTCAAAAACCACAAAAATGTAGCAAAACATAAAATTAATCACTTCATCCCATGTCTATCAATATTTAGAAATTATAGTAATTGGATCAATGATAAGAATAAAAATATGAAAAAAGAAAAACAATTTCAGGCAGCCCTATAATAACAACAACAAATTAATTATAGAAATATATTGATAAATACATTTTAAAAATCGATAAACGAAAATAAATAACTAAAAAAAAGAAATGTCTAATAACATAATTGCATATCGAATGGTTGTTTGCGTGTGATTTAAAGCTAAACCTTAATCATCCTCTATTTATGTTATTTCTATCCTACGTTTTTCTGTTTTCGATTTTAAATCTATTGTTTGATCTACCATCATTATCTTAACACTTTTTTTTCTATTAAATTGAAAGGGTCTACTTTTAAACTATATTTAAACGCTTCATTATTATTTTCTATCAATTTTAATTTAATATTAATATGATGTAGCTACCGTTTTTTTGTATTGAACTAAAGGTAGAGAAGTAGGTAGTAACAAGTGGACTGGTATTCGTTCATTTATATATATTTATAATTAATGTCTTTATTTTAAAAGATTTTTTTTTCTTATTTGTTATTTGAAATGCTACTGAAACCATAACAAATCGAATATATTTTTTGAGAAGAATATAAAATAAACGATTAAAATTTGTAGAAAACTACTAGCTACATATTTTGCTCTAAACAAATTCTCGTTTTTACTTTAACATTCATTTCCTAGTATATTTGATATCAATGAACGAAAAAAAAATTTTTTTTTCAAGAAATTCGCATAATTCACTATTGTTAATCTAAAATATATCACAATCGTCTGTCGCTACCTCGCTAGCATTAGTGGTAAGTAACCATTTCATGGTCGGTTCGGAAAAATGTGATCAAGTCAATTAGTTAATTAAAAAATCCACCAAACATTAACTAATTAGGACTATAGTTATTAAAATTATTATTAACTGGATTATTTTGGTGAAGTTTCTATTTAAATAATTGATTTATTGGATATTAATACATATCTTTAACAAACCGATCGATAACTGAATTAGTTAAGACTACGTGTTTTTATGTTTTAAAAAAGCTTTCGATAATTCGAATAATTTTATTGCAAAAAATTTATGGTGAAAATTACTTCATGATTTATGCATAAAACGTACATAGCTCGTTAGTACTTAACTGTGACTGCTGCTGTTGGTATGCAGTTAAATAAATATAATTTACAACCAAAATGAAAAAAAAAGAAAGCAAAAAAAGAAAGAATGTAAATATTTAATCGTTGTGTTTCCTTTTCTGTTTGTATGATGTTTAAGTTTGAAAAATGAAAAAAAAAAATTTCCAGCTTTTCTTTAAATACACAATTTACTTGAATTACAGTGTTTAAATGTTTAATAAAATTGAGATGTAGATTGAATGAAATATAATCATTTGAAATTAAATTAAATGTTGGTACCTACCAAACACTTTGTAATGTGTATTTATATTCTTGATGAAGAGGGTGGTTTTTAATAAAATAGAAATTATATGTTTACATAAAAAAAAAAAATGTGTAGTAAAGGAGGGTCAATTAATGTTATAGGACTGTATTTATTCCTAAAGGGATAATTTTCGATTAATTTTTGAAAAAAAACATTTTTACCTGTGCATCGTGTTTGGTTTTAAATAATAATAATATAATATTTAGTTTATTAGGTTTTCATTTTTCTTCTTTTTTTTTGTAGTCTATGAGATTTTTTTCGAAATACGAAATAACTAGCCAATGTAAACATCCATGACTTATAATTATTATCTACCTATATTTACTATGCAAAGGTCTGTCTATTGTATTGCGATGCACAACGGACCAACCAACGATTACATAATGAAATTATATGCATGGGAATGTGTATTCTTTTAATAATTCATTATTTATGTATTAACATTTGAATTTTGACACTACTATACCGCTTAATAAATACAAAATATGTAATTTTCGTTAATTTATGAAGGTATTTCTATTTGTACAATATTTACATCCACTTCCGGATGAAAATAATGTAACAGAAGTTTTGTTTATTTGTGTGAAATGAGTTGACTTCGAATAATGATTGTATTTATTTATTTTATTGTAACTTCTGGTTTCAATGCAAATATTCATTATGTTGATTTAAATTCTAGGTTAGCTAAACACAAGCTACTATGTCATAAGTAAATACTGAATGTAACTGAATGCAGCAGCATAAGTATAATTGTCTAGCATTAGAAGAGATCGATTGTTTTTTTCATTTTCTAAATTTTCTAAATTTAAATTAAAATGCTAACCGTAACTTTTAAGGCAACGACATTCGTAAACTGTCAGTGTGTAAGCGCAAATATTGACGAAAATTAATAAGAATCTTCAATTATTGAAATTGAAACACTCAAGCCCTTATGTCTACAGAAACTTAATTGATAACTTTAACGATATTCTCTCTTTGTCTTTTCAACAATAATAATGTTATTGCTAAACACAAGATAAGGATCATTACATGGAAAAAAGTTTTAAGAACAAACCATTAGCACACTCAAGAGAAAATCTTCAAATTTAATTTTAGTGTTTCATTCGAATAAAGAAAGTGATAAAAATCTTTATAGTAAACTAGAAAAAAGAACACTACAATTAAACAAATAAAAACCGAAAACCCAAAAGACACTTCCGTTGGACTAACCGTACATTTTTTAAATAATGATTTCAGGAATGTAATTAAAATTTGTGACAATCAATAATAAAAATACGCAAGTAACATAATTGCTGTGAATATTTTCCCTCATCCAATCATAAAAAAAAAAAATAAACACAACCGTAAATTGTCGATCAAGTAAGTTTTAAACAAATTGAAAGGATATACTTATATATTTAAAGAGCATGCACAGATAAAATCTGAACATGATCGTTCATCCTCTTTTGTATTTGCTCAATAAAAATGTAACCCCAATTTATATAAACAAAGTTGTTTGGTGTTTTTTTTCTCCTCGTTTTGAAAAAATAAAACGCTTGATTGCTGTGTTTAATAAACGAAAACAAGATTATAAATTGCAGGTGTTTCATAAGGGTTAAAAAAAACAACAACATAAAATTATCTAATTTAAATGAGTTTAGCTTTTTATATACATATAAGGAAAAAAATATATAAATATAATGAAACTCATTTTCAATAAATGATTGAAGATTGTGCCGTTGTTGCGCGTTAAATTAAAGAAAATAAAGTCAAGAAAGAAATGAAAAGAATGAAAAGGAAACATAAAAGAAATACTCCTTAAAAAAAATGATAGTTTTTACCTGTGTTGTTGTTGGACTCGCTTGCGATAAATGACTTCCAAGATGAGAGCCTAAATGATAAGCAGGTGCTGGAGCAAAATACCCTGGTGTTATGCCTGTAACATTGACTTATTGTTAAAATGCAAATAAAATTTTGAATAAAATAAAAATCAATTTTTCAGAATTATAAAAAAAAAATATTGAATTTTATTTATAAAACCGTTCATACAAACGAAGCGATTGTTAAAAAAAAAATACTTAGGTGTAATAAAATAAAGCGTCAAAGTAAAAACGTTGAATCTTTGGAGATCTTATTTCACAATAAAAAAAATTTAAATAACAGCACAAACATATAATTATCTGATAATAAATGTGACCAAAAAAAAATTTTTACCGAATAATATCGACAAAATGTTTGAACTCTTAAAATACTTTAGCTTACATACGTATAAAATCTGAAAAACAACTGTTCACGCATTTTGTTAAATACAAATTTTTGTTTCGAATGAAAAATTGAAAAATCAATAATCGAAAAGTATCTTTTTATAAAACGAAGTAAAAAATAAAATAAAACTAACTACTACATACAAAAAAAGAAAAGAAAAGAAGATAAATAACAAAATTATGCAAATTATCCGGATATAAAAACGAAATAATGTTGAATAAATATTTGTATGGTTTAACCGCATAATAGAACATAAAATAAGAAATGAGCTCTTTCCATTTGTGCTTTAAATTCATGCAACAAATATAATAAAATAAGCATAAGGCTCTAAAAACCAAAAATAAATATATATATATATTTATATATATAACCTATAACTATACGAAGCTAAAATAGAAAAAGGGAAAATGTTTGAAACGAAATTCTAAGTTAAATTTGTTTGGCATTTCTCAGAAACAAAATATTATGATTTTATACCATTTTTTTTTTCATTTTATTTATTGATATTGTCATTTAGCATCGTTACGATTTAAGCAGCACTACTGACAAATATGTCATAATATTATTATTAACAAAATGTATATGAAGTTTTGAAATAATTGACTGCAACAAAAAGTATTGAAAATAATAAATTAATTCAAAAGCTAATTTTAACGAAAAATTTTGCAAATTTTTACAGTGATTTACATTTTAATTTAATTTAAGTAAAATCTTTAGTAATGAAAACGATGATAAACGTACAATAATAATTATTACCTGCACGTAATGCTTCTACTGGTACCGATGGATATGGCATCGGATACGGATAACCATCACGTCGTAGCGCTTTTGGTTTTCTACGTGGACGATATTTATAGTCTGGATGTTCTTTCATGTGCATGGCTCTGAATATTAAAGTAAACAGAAACAACAAAGTATTATTTATTTTCAAACGAAATTCTAAATGATAGAAAATGTACAATAAAGAAATGAAATGTTGAAAAAAAAAAAACAAATCGAACGTAGATTTAGATTTTTTGCCAAGATTTATCTGCTTTCTTTTTCTTTTCAAAGCATATTTTTTAAGTAAAAAAAAAATATTTCATGAATGATTTGCTTTTCTACAAACACAATTGCTTGAAAATGACATAAAAATATGAAAATTCACCTTAAACGTTTAGCCTCATCAATAAAAGGTCTTTTTTCATCTTCGGTGAGCAATTTCCATTCAGCACCTATTTATAAACAAAGCAAAAAAAAAGAAAATTGAAAAAATATAATTCATTAATATATCGATTGTTTTTTTTTTTTTTTTATAAAAAATGAAAGATGATTTTCTGATTTTGATTGAATCTAACCGAAATCATTATAAATTTACTTTGTTTCGTTTCTAATTTATATAAAATCTATATTTTCATTTTATAGAAATTTATTTATGATCAAAACAATCCTCTTCAACAATTTTGGTTGTGCACACAATCAAAATATTCACATACACATAAAATTGAATAGTAAAAATTATTATTTATATTCGAACGTGATGAAAATTATTTCACCAAATGAATACAATAATAATTTTATACATGAATAAAATTAAACCATATGTCCAAAATATTTATCCACCATAAACAACATAAAACCAATGTTTAAACATTATCATCATCATCATCACAACATCAACATCAACATCCCATAATCATCTGTTTTAAGAGGAGAGAATTATTTCAATTTTATTGTTATGTATATGGTATTATGGATTATGGAATATAGATCGACGTAGATTTATAATCGAAATGGAAAATACACGGCCACACATATAACGCACTTTCAATTGCATCCTTCTTTTGGAATACATATATGTATGTATATATACTTTTTTATTTTTGCTTTGTTTACAATTCTCTATTATTTATTGTATGCATGCAATTTAAATTGTTTTTCCGAAAATAAAATAATCATAATAATAGTACGGTTTGTAAAATGCTGTTTGATTTGTGCATCAAAGAGTAAAAGGGGCATCTCAGATCATTTATTTCATTCATTCATTCGTGAAGGCAGTGTAAATAATGTTTTGTTTTTTTTTTTTGTATATTATTTACACACTGCAACAACAATAATAATTATTTTGAATAAAAATATTATGTAGAACAAGGGAATGAGAAAAGTTTCATTGCAATCAAAATCAATTAGGAAATGATTTGTTTCAGATCTGTGATGTATTCATAATGTATTATTATTATTATTGTTGTTGAGATTGCATTACATAAGAAGAACAGAGTGAATATTATGAAATATTTATTAAATAAGGGGAATAAAATTTACAGTTCATATTGATGAGTTGATGACAATATATTGACGTTTGTAATTGTTACATTGCGTGGTATCAAGGAATATGTATATGTAAAAGAAGTATTTTCTTTGCTTATTTAAGTTTTATATATTTTTTTTTAAATATATAGATAGGTATTTTAAAGATAATTTATATGACAAAAATTGCACTTCTACTTATATTTTTTTATGGTGACATTGTAAAGTGAAAAAAAATCTTGAATTTATGTGGCAATACCAGAATATATTAAATATATCGCCGCTATTACTTTAAAAATACACAATCCATATTCGGTACAGTGCAAACAACGACCTAAAGAACCATGTTGTTTAGGTCGGCTATTGTACTGAACCAAATATGGGTTACGTCTTTTTGAAGTTAAACTGAAAACTAACACAAAGTTTTGTTTTAGGAGCTTTGTTTGAATGTCCAATCGGGGACGTCACATCATCAAACTCTCAAGCTCTCAAGCTCCCAAGCTAAGTTGTCAAAAGCACTGTTTTGTTTGCTTTGAATGTATATTAAAATCTTCAAATAATGCAAAAAATGAATTTACTTCTTTTACTGATATTTGTATTATTGTTTTTAATAACAAATTATGGCTTTGGAAGTTTCAAATTAAGAACTTATAAGATTATTTTAATTATACATAAGGTCGAGCTAGCACTGACTATTTTATCTAAATGTACATCCATCGGACACAGTTTGTTTATCATTGCTCAATGAAGAGAATTGGCGTCGAGTCAATATCATTAAAATTATTAGTTATTAGTTAGTAGTTTAATCATAACATAACTTGTACAACATATAAGTACTTTTAAGTATGTGATCTATAACTTTTTTTTATTAATTGCAATTTTTGTCATTATATAATGCAAATATGGTTAATATAAACTCGTGATAATGACTATGAAAATCCAAGAAACAGATTGTAAACGGGACGTTATTAAAAACGAAAAAATTCCCGAACAATCATAAAAATGTTATCTTGGATTTACTGTGTTATACTGCTTCACTTTAAGCTTATTTGCATTGACTTTATCGCGAATTTGTATGTCCATATAAACCAGGGATGGGCGTAATGTAATTACTTGTAATGCAATTACGTAATTCATTACATTTTGCAATAAATTGTTTCAATTACCATTACATTTTTCGTGTAATTTAAATAATTTAACTCATTAAATTTTTAAATACATTTTCGTGTAATTTAAAGAATTTAATTCATTACATTTAAAATTACTTTTTTTGTGTAATAAAGTAGTTAATTAATATATTTTCCAAAGAATTACAATTTTTCTTTCTATATTTTATTTTTTGGTTAACAAAATTAGATACTTATAATAAACAAATAAATAATTATTTAAATTGTTTATTATGGCAAATATGTGCTATAGTCTTGTTTCATATCCTTCTTATACATTTTTTAAACATTTTTTTAAAAATGTATTTACAAGATGTAATTCATAATGCATTACATTATTTCATTACATTCAAATATTTCAATTACACTTACATTTATAAGTAATTGCAATTTTTTTAATTAATTATAAATTACGGTTTGTAGTAATTGCAATGCACTTTTTCAATTACAATTTAGTTATTGGTCCTTTGTGTTTCAATTATCGGTCCCTCAAACTTTAAGCTTAAATTAAGTAATTAAAATTTAAAAGTTTAATTAATTGATCACTTTTATTATCACCAGTATTTTTTACTGTAGTTAACAGTATTCTGATATTTCTCAAACTCAAAATGCATCGTACACAAAAGAAATAATAATGTTATGTAAAAAATTTACTAAGGACCGATAAATAGAAGTAACACAAAAACACAAATTCTATTTATCGGTCCTTTCGCAATGTCATTTAATTTGTATCTCTCTGTCAATACTAATACACGCATGGTAATACAGTCACCATTTATTGTATTAGAAAAAAACGTTCACCAGATGGCGTTGACGCAAGCGAATATAATATAAATTATTATATTAATTATTAAACGTAGCTTAAAGTTGGAGGGACCGATATATAGCATAGGACCGGTTACTAAACATTAACCTTACATTTTTCATGTAATTTGCCCATCTCTGATATAAACTTATATAATTACAAAAATTGTAATAAATATAAATAATTTTATAAAAAAAAATAAAGGCAAGGATAATCATCGCTTAAAACCGATCTTGCTTCCGAGTCAAAAAAAAAACCTGGCAATACTGGGGGCGAATCATGAACGGTGTCGAGTAAACTACCGTCGATTGTCGAATTGGTCGACACGCAGCTCGACGTCGAGTACTCGACAGCGACACATGGCATCATGAAACTTTGTTCATTTTTGTTCATTTTGCTCGACGAAAGTTATGAATGTCGTCGACAACTCGACACATCACATACTGCTCGACGTTATACATTGCGTCGAGTGATAATAATATATGTCCAATGTCAAAACTTTTTTTTTTGGTGCTAGTAGTGACAACTCATTAATAATAATAATTAATTATTAATTAGCAATCATTAGCAACAACAAATTATGGTTTCGATTGCAATTTTTGAAAGTGATACATTGGATGATGGAGACGATGTTATTGTTATTAAATTGAAAGTAAATATCAACTAGCACATGCACAAAATTTGATAGATAGACTCGACGTACTAAATCACGAAACAAATCAACGCGTTGAATGGTCGACATGTCGAGGTGTCGTCAAATAAAAAAGATTCATGGTTCAGTGTGTCGACTTCTCGACGGTAAAAGCGTCAACACTCGACGTTCGACACTGTTTATGATTCGCCCCTGTGATCATTTTGGTCGATTTTGGTAAATCACCATTTTTATTGCAGACATTAAAAGGTTAAGAACTCTGTATGTTATCTACTTTGGATTGCGCGGGCTGTAGATTATATTAACTAATAAATACTCAATTGATGCACTGCCTAAATTTGATATAATTGTGAATTTAAAGCATTAAAATAATGCTAATTAAAGCAAGAAATGTTGAAGTTATAAATAAATAATTTAGGAACTTTTCCCCTTTTTCCTATCGACTAAAAATTATTTTTATGAATTTTAAAAGAATTAATAGTGGCCACGGTTCGAGATTATTTTTAAATCCCACCAACTCATATATAGCCACACCAACACATCAGGCAGTATAAGCATAAGAACAATAACCACCATGCATTACATTGATTAAAGTTTTTAAGCGAATTAAATTGAAAATTATTTTGTGTAAAATTTCAAGAAGCTGCAGCTCGGCATCAATGGCACAATATGGTATTACCAAATTCAACATATGAAGATGCATAAATAGCATAAATAATAAAAATGTGTTAAAGGGGTGCAAGCTAATGCAGACACGTGCCTATAAATATGTGCTCCACACAGATTGAACACAATGAACAAGCACATTTAGACGAATTAAAATAAAGGGCCAAGTTGTGAACGTTGGTCGTTACTATCGTGTGCGAAATGCACTAAACTTCCATTCCATTTTTATTTGCATTTATTTCACTATGATTCTTCTTCACTTTGCGCTGCCTTAAAATCCGATATCTTTTTATATTCACTATTTGCCAATATACTTTGCATCTAATACGTATGTCGTATATATGAATGAAAAATAATACATATATGTATAAAGTTAACAATGTACTTGAAATGCATTATAAAATTTTACACTCCTGCGACCTGTCAAACATTCAGGCAGATAATAAAATAGACAATCCCCTTCGTTATAATGTCAAAAAGATAATCTTTAAACGTCTTTGTTTTGACAGCAATTGTGGGTTTTATTTCATTTTATAATTTAAATTCAATCAATTTAAACTCTTTTATTATTTTGATTATTACAATGAAATCGTTTATTTAAGTTAGTTTTGCGTGTGTACGTTCAATATAAATATTAAAATACACACGTTCTTGTCACTTTCATACAATAAGAATAGGATTTTATATATCTGCATGAAATTGAATTTGATTTGAAATGCGAATAGAAACTTTACACCTAAATAAAGCGTTTTTATTTTAATCATTTTTAAATATATATTGTGAATTTTCACTCACAGTTAAATTAATATGATTTTTTTTAGTAATATAGGTAATATAAATAATTTTTCTACGTGACCTCTTTTATGTTCTGAATGCTTATTAAAGCTCAAGTTTCCAGAGTGTTTTACTCATTTTATTTAATATTATGTATATTATAATTGAAATTGATTAAAACACTATTGCTACAAAAAGAAAATTTGCGATAAAATCTCTAGCACGCCAATGTATAAATATAGAGGAAAATATAAAGACTAAAATACTATCAAAAATATACACTTTTCTATATAATATACATTACATAGTGCTCGCATTGCTTATATACCATTAAATATTTTGCAATAGATTCTTACTGCTACTTCAATTCATGTACGGCCGCTTATTACTTGTTCGCACTATTATTATATATGCACAGTCATACCTAAACTCTTCTATTGTTCAGAAAATTCCAGATTGACAGTCAATCTTTATCTAGAATTACATCTGTTTGGACAATTGAATCAAAATAAGCTGGGGCAATGTTTTCCTATTGTTATAACAACGCCGGCAAATATATTATTATATTATGTATTGGGGATGCGAATGAGGGTTGAGAATGAAATGGGGATGTTCTATAATATTTAATACTAGGAGTTCGTTGTATATGACGATGTATATGTGCCTACAGTAATCGAGAAGAAGGAGAACAGGAGACGGAGTAAATGAAGGGTATGAGCTGATATAAATGTTTATAAATAATATATAGAAATATAATAAATATTGTTAGTGAATGAAATTACACATCACTATAAAACTAGTGGGTATGAATGGGTAGGTGCAATAGCTAAAAATATATTGAAAAGTGATGGTGTGATAAATAGATGCGTTTTATAATATGTTTATTATCGCGCAATTCTAATATTGTCGATTATGGTGTGAGAATATATTGAATTGTGTCGTATGTTTGCTAACGCATAATATAAAGTCTATTTTCAATTTGTGTATGTGTTTTTTTTTTTAAGTTTTATTTAATTTGATTTTGTCATGTTTGTTTCCGGTTTAAATTGGCGGAATATGTTTTGTGGTTTGTGTCTATATCTATCTATATCTCGACATTTGATATATGTTATAAGCATTGTGAATGCGTACGTTTATTGTATAATATGGGATATTATAGAGGAAATTAAAGATCGTTTGACAATTTTGATTATTTTCAATTGATAAAATAGTTATAGAAATTATATTGTTTAGGTTTAGGGGCTGAATTTATTTGCGGTGTGTTCTGTGTTTTGTTGAATTTCATAACCACAATGAACAGGAGATAAAATATGTTCATGTTCTGTCTATCTACAAACTTTGAATACCCGGAAAATAGAAAATCATTTAATCCGTACACACGCTGAATATTTTTATTATCGTTCATTGGAAATTCAATAGTTTTGATTTGACTTTTATGACAATCACATCAATTTATGACAGAAACTAAATTAAATTAAACTTTTTTTTTTAATGCTTTTGCATCATTTAAATAAATGTTAAATTTGAAATGTAAATCAATCTATTTTGGGATTTGTTCAATAGAAAACATTCTGGCTGGGTACAGACTCCTCAATTTTAATTATTTATTAATTAATTACCAATTCTTTTACATGTTTTGGAATTTATCAACGATACAAACTTTATAAATACAAAATATAGAGTTTTTCAAAAAAAAATATATTTTTAACATTTAGCTCCATTTGTTTTTGGCATAAATACGAATTCAATACTTAATTTTTTTCAAATTTATGTAGAAATTTCTCAAAAATGAATTAAATTCTGATAAAAATATTATGTTCTACAAGACTGAACACAAAATTATCCTCTTTTTAGTTGCTATTTTTATAAAGTAAGTCTAAGGACTTACAAATTATTAGACTTTTGTTTTTTAAATATAATTTTGTTCTTTTATTAATAGCCAAAGAACCATAAAATTTATATATAAAAAAAAAACGAATTTGAATTCCGACCTAACTGAACTATAATCGATTAAACCAAACATGTCAATTCATTAAATAAATCGTTTCTAATATTATGTACAAAAGATTTATCATTATTCATCATTCAACAAAAAATATATCGTTCAACCATGTAACAACATAAATATGAATACAACTCAACCAGCTCTTATTTATATTTTATGCAAAATCATTTCCTAAAAATTCCCTTTTATTCTGACGTCGTTGTACGAATTAATACAATATTATATAATCTCCATGGTACCTATAGCTGATAATAGTCATAGAAAAATGGGGATTTTGCCATTAAAGTCACAAAAAAAAAAAAACAAACAAGAAGAGAAAATGAAAAAAAAAAACCTTAAAAATGTAACTAAAACTTAAATCTGACTGTGCATTTTCCTTATTCATTGTTTTCTTGCGCATATATATTTTATTTATGCTCTGTTCGTATATTAATGTTCCACAGCATATGAATTTGAAAGAAAGAGCTTTTTTCATAGCCCAAATTGATAATAGGAAGCCTTGCATCTTGAAAGCATTTTATGGCTTATATTAGGGAAAAATTGAAATTATGTTAAAATTAAAACTGAGACATCATAATTTATTTCAGTATAAAGAAATATATATTTAAAAAAATGAAGCAAGGTGAAATTAACTGGTTGGATTTTGACGGTTTCGTAAAAGTTTGTGGTTACTTTAGATCATAAATAACACAATGAGTAATTATGGAACCAAAGAAGGTAGAGATAAGCTTTGGAATATTTAATAAAACCTGTTCTGTCACATCAGAAACCAATTTTATAGAAATATTTTAAAATAGGCTGCCAAAACCGATACGGCTTTTTAATTTACTGTTGGTTATTCTTCCGTTTTTTACCTATTTCTCCTTATTTAACATTACCAATGATAAAATAGAAAATAAACAAAAAGAAAAATGTATTCGTCATGAAAAGCTATTGTTATCATATCCGCTAATTTTTTTTGTTTCTAAATCCCAGAACGTTGTGTCCTATATACAGTTTCTACTGCGTTTATATATACTCTTCCACATTTATGATATGCGGATGCTCGTATAATATCTCATAATGTGCATAGGATAGATTTTCATTTGCCATGTATCGCCATTGTTATTGCATTTTGTTTGGCGTATTCAACGGTAACCTGGTTCTCTATATATTTCCGAGTAGGTACCTATTTCATTGCATAATATTATAATATATTGCCTAGTACTTGCAGGCAGGTAGTGTATCAAGTAACAAGGGAATTATCAGGGAAGAGTGTAGTTTAAAAAAATATACGATAAAAGCATCATTATGCAGTATAACAGGAACATAACAAATGATAACACAGGGTGCTTGTGGTTTAGAATGTAACTGGGAACATTATGAGGAATTGAAATATTATTGTTGGCCATTTTCTACTTGCGTTCCAATGGAGTTAGTTATGTGGGTGTGTTCTGTAATTGAAAGAAACTCGTTTGATAAGAGGTTTATTTCCTTAATTATGCAGATAAAATACGTTGCGTTTTCAACATCAATCAACAACACAGTTTTTTATTAACCGATCAAATAATTTAAAGCACAGAAAAAAAATTACGCGCTAATACCCTGTTCATATAAATTGAACTAGCACTGAGAAAATTCTCTACATGAAGTTTTATACATCACAATATTAATGAACAATGAACACAGTGAATGTACAAGCACACTAACTCAAAATAGAAAATAGAGTGAATGAAGGCGACATTTAATCAAAACGAAATATATATAAAAAAAAAATAAAAACAGAAAACAAAAAAAAAAGGAAAAAATGAAAAATCTGGCTTGCGCATCGTTGTCATGGCAGCAGAGCAATCGTTCCAACCCGTACAGTACACAGTAACAACATCAGCCCCAGAATTATTATAGAATTTAAACAATGGATGCAACACATTGTCTCCAAAAAAACAATTGAAGTACCATCGCCATTGTACACAAGCACATTTTATTATTTATTATATTTTGTTATTATTATTAAAATTTCTAAGTATAATGAGAAGGTAGATAAAATTGTTCCATGCGGTAGTTTATAGCTGAATGGATATGGAAAAGAGAACGACTCTGATGTAGTCTGATTGTGTACAGTAAAGGTATTGTTAATATATACAATGAAATTATAATTCTATGGTTTTATTTAGCTATAATATCAATTCCTGTATACTTGCTTCGTTTATCTTTCTATCCTCATGTTGCATCAACATGTAATATATAGTAAAGTGGTATAGATATACTGTACTTATTATTACATAATATATATATACATATAGTAATACATACTATATTATAGTATATACGTAGAGACGTACGTACCCAGTAGTATATATATTTTTGAAAAGTCCTACCATAGCCTACCCCTTCCATAGCCATATCTAACCATTCTATCTCTAGTCAGGACATATATTTGATTCATAATAATATTCCACAGTAATGCTGTTGCTTTTCGGTATATGAAAGAATTGAGGACAGAGATTATAATGTATAGAGGCATTTGTACACAGTACAGGTAAAAACCAAACACACCGCCATTATCAACATTCTATATTTACATTTACATTTACATATTACAATAATGGTGAAAACATGGAAACGATATCCCAAATACTTTTGTTATAATTGTTTCATTTTATTCTCATTTCTATGTTGGTTGTTATTTATATGTAATAACCTTATAGCTCATAGAAAATATTATATTCTCGGCTCGTTTATAAATATATTACAACTATATAGACTAACAGGTATTTAATTATATTTATTTTATTTATTGTTCAATTATATTATATTTGTTCATTATATAATTTGAACAATACGCGCACCGCACCAATTCATATATATAGAATTAGAATTGAATGAAAATAGAATTGTTAAGTTTGCACCCATATTGTTGTTTATTGTTTTCTGGACGTGAATGTGAATTTAAATTATTTTAGTTAAATTTTATTATAATTTTGATTATTGATAGAATTTTAGTTGATTATAAATTTCACAAAACAAAATTCAACTAATATTTTATTTTCAAATTTATTGAATGAACATTGAATGATTGATTATATGTAATATGATCGATTTATTTAAGTACATTCATTATAAATTATAAATAATAATTGATATGATTTTCATGTGTTTTACATTTAAAGTTATTTAGAAACTTTGAATGTGTGCTGAAAATGGTCATTCTTTTATCAAATCAATGAAATGAACAATTCGATAAGTACTTCACAATTCATTTAACTATTTTATCCAAAGTGTTCAATGATTGATTAAGCAATTTTAATAATTTAATTTGCTCATAACATTTTTTTTTTCTTTTTAGAAAAGAACATAACGATTGATTAATTTTTTACTAGATTTTAAGTTGTTGCTAATCTTGGTAAATTATTTGATCCAAAAAATTAAGTATTATTATTTTTAAGAACATTGTTTTATCTGGAATAAAAATTACTATGTTATGATATTGATATATGATCATGATCAATTAGAAAAAGTAAAACCATATAAGTAGAAATATTCGATAAAATATACTAGGGCAACATTGACAACTATCTTTTATAATTATAAAGAAAAGCAATCAAAATATCTGAATAAATCAAAAAGATTTTGTTGCTATCGCAATAATTTAAACAATGCAATTTAATTAATTATTAAAAAAAAAAAATATTTATAATTAACTGACTTTCTCTCTTAGAATAAAAAACCGAAAATAAATAAATCATCAAACAATTCTATTTTAATTTTCTTTCGAACATTTCTCTCTAGAATTATTATTTATTCTGAAATACTTCAACGCCAAATAATACTTAAAAAAAAAAAAAATGAAAAAAAAAACGTAAATAGTAATAACTGTGACTATATGCTACAGTTTTCCATGTTAGAGTCGCAGCAATAAAACAAACAAGGCAAACTTAAATTCATAATATTTAATTAGAATTTCTAAAATAAAATCATTCATAAAAAGATAAATGCAGAACAAAAGATAGACGAAAAGTTCGTTTTACGATGTAGAAAATAAAAAAAAAAACACAAGATGAAATACAATACAAATAAAATAGAATAAAAGATAAAAGAAATATAATAGAAATGAAAGTGGCCTACTGTTTTGTTGACTTCTGAATACAACAGCTACCTCATAATGTTCATTTCGTTTGTTCTAAATTCATTGAAAAACTTTTCTACTCGCATTTCACATTTTTCATTCATTTATATATGCAAGTTAAACATTATTTCATTCATTTCATCATAATGATAAGTTGATAACCATTGAAAAGAATTTTAAATTATAATACTTTACTAAATACATTTACAATTTTTTTTTATGCTTCTACTAGCACCTTGAAACAAAAATATACAAATCGGTTATCATATATTTTAAAAAAAGAAAAAATGTATATCATTTAATTTAGCGTTTGAAAGCAGATATTCGCTTATATTTTGGTAAAGCGCTTGTAAACATATGTTTCCAAAATTAAATTAATAATAAGAATCTTGTAATAGAAAAAAATATTGAAATCTCACGTAGAATGTAGCAGAGTATGTTAGATGAATGGAAGTGCGATGATGATATTGTTTTTGAGATGAGGAGCAAGTATTAAATATATAATAATAAAAATTGTTTTAAGAAAAAGTTGCAAATACTGCAGTTACCGCGAGCGCGAGAAACACAAAAACTGGGAAAGCTTCTTGAAATGCTCATTGGTTACCATAATTTAATTTTCAATTAACATTAAATCGGGTAAACATAAATTACATATTATCTATATCTATATCCATATTTCTATTGTTTGAATATTATTGGAGAAATTTCATAGCATCTTTCGTTATCTGCGTTTGATATAAATAGAAAATTTCACTTAAAAATTCAAAATCAAAATATAAAAAGAATATTAAAGTACTTAAATTAAGATGCTACAAAAGCTACTCGTTCTATTTCAATGTCTGATATAAAGAATATTTTAAAATATTATGAAAATAAAGATGGTGCAGCAATATTATACAAAATAATATATAATAATAACAATAATAAATTATGCAAAAGTTATATTATGAATTTATAAAGCTGAGAAGTAGGTGGTTTTTTAATGCTGATGGTTATACTGATATATAAAATATAGGTACAATAAAATAAAAATTTATCACAAAAAGTTATGCACAAGAGATGGCTCATAATATATATGCAAATATTTACAGAAAAATCACGTTTAAAATTTTAATTACAACTCAAATCATAGTTTTACATATTTTGCGATTAATTTTATTTATTTAAGCCCAACATGAAGAAAAAAAAAATATAAAATAATAATTTGGAAATAAATCAATTAATGTAATCTTCAAATTTTCTTTCGTTTCAAAATAGAAATGAAACGGGCTCCGCGTCTATTCACAATGACACACACACAAGTAGTCAATTTTTATTCACAAGTAATATTCGCGTATATACACAATATATATATATATAACATGAGCGAGGTAATATTTTAATAAGTAACGAAAAAAGATGACGTCGTCGACGAAGGACGAAAATGTTGATAATGATATCCAACAATATTATTATATTTTTCAATAACAACATACTTGCAAAGAAAATATTTAAATTTTGAAACTGTTGAACCAAGATAAGAATAATTAGATATTGGGTGGTGGCTTCTTTTTGCCTCTATTTTTTTTTTCTTCACTCAACAATGTTGAGTGTCAAAATGTCTCGCATAAGTTGATGCTTAAATTTAATAAATAGGATAATAATAAAAAAAAAGACGTAGTATTTATGTTTATAATAAAATGGAAGACGTACACACGCAACATTCATAAAATTGTGTAATCGTGTTTTATTATTTTGATCATCAGTTATACGTATTTGTTGGATACTGAAAGTGTTTTTAGTTATCATATTGGGGAGTGTCTTTTCAGTTAGTTTTTTGAGCAAAATTAAATAAGTTGTTTAATGTTTTTTATTAAAAATTATGACAACTTTTAATAAAGGAGACGATAAAGCAGCATTAGCCACGTTGATGTACAAATATAATCTGTTTAATTGGACCCAAAATCATATTTTCAGTTGAGTTTAAATGACTATGCTTTGCGCATAAACAGTGGGATAGGTTATTAAAAAAAAAAAAACATGAAAATTCTATCTGTTCTTGGTTAAATTTACCACCCTCAATGTATTTCCTTACATGAAACATATTTTTTGTGACGCCACTTAGAATAAAAAGTTACAATAAAACAGATTATTTGATTTTTTTTCATGTAGTATTTGAGATAGATTCTAACATTTTGTTTTCTGTAACTTTTATAGCATCGATTTATATTTCATTGCCTTTAAGTTTAAGAGGTACAAAAATTCGCGCAAGAAAATAACAAATTTATATACAATAAATAAATTAAAACGCCGAATTTTATTTAAAATTAGAAAAGAAAATTAAATGTGATTAATACATAGTAAATCTATAATACAAAATTACAGTTCGATTGAGTTCTAATAATAAACTGGAAAATGCCAATTGAAATTAAAACTAAATACAAATCGTAATCTCCCTAATCCTAACAGATACCATATATACTCACAAAAAAAAAAAAAAGGAAAAGAAAATAGAAAAGAAATGAAATGATACTTTTGTATTAGCAGCAACAAAAAAAAAACCTAATCGAAAATATGACAAAGTCAATAATAACACATTCAATATTCTCTGACTTATTTTCTTTTTTTCTATTATATTTTCCTCTTTTCTCATTCAATACGACCTCATAAGCCATAGAATGTTTATTACACAAAGCGCACCACAATTGAATCAGAAAAATAAAATATAAATATTGTTCGTATGTACTTGCTTAACCATATTGAAAAAAAAAAGCACAGTTTTGTGGAATTTAATATTTAAACTCATACACCAATACCAAAACCAGAAACCTTTCAAATTGAAGAAAATGCTTTAAGTGAAAAATGAAATTGTAAAACGGAAAATTGTGCAGTTCTTAAATAAAGGTTACCATTTTTAGATTCCCCTCCAAAATATTAAATATGATCGATTAAATAATTAATAATTTATCCACTAAAATATTAAAATTATCCCCGATAATATCAAAATTTACACCTACAATATGAAAAGTGATCAATGGAAATATAGATTGATACTCAAAAATATTAATTTAAATCGATTAAAATATTAAATGGATCCCCTAAAATATGAATATTAACACCTACAATATTAAAAATAGCACCTAAAATATAGAATTTGATACTCAGATTATAATATCAAATTAATCATATCTAAAATATTAATTACAATCATATAAATTATTAAGATTGATCCCCGAAAATATTAAAATTATCGACTAAAATATCAAAAATTACATTTTATATATACGAAGTGATAACAGAAATAAGGATTGAACCTCGAAAATGTTAATTTAGATTTATTATCAAAATCCTTTTTGCACGTGAATCAGAGGAGCAAAATGTCGACCTAAATTCATAAAAATTCATATTTTAAGGGATCAATTTAATATTTTAGTGTAGCATTTTTATGTACTACATGTGAAACATGAAAGTGCATTATAATATATATATTATTTTCTGTCCCCCCTTAATCTCGGGAACTAGTGGCCGGATAGAGATGATACTTATACCATATTGTAGAGTGATTAAATATGATCTCTACCCAAGAAAGGTCAAAGGTCATGGCCAAATGTCAAAAATAAAATGTAATATTTCTCAGAAACTAGTAATTCAATAGAGATAAAACTTATATCATGTTTAGAGTATCAGAAACTGATCCTTACCCCAAAAGGTCAAAGGTCAATCTTTATTATTATTTTATTTTTTCAGGAATTAATGGATGGATAAGGATAATAATAATACTATATTGTGCAATGACCGAAACTAGTGGGCGAGTGGAGACCGGACCCCTACAACTTAGACTTACATGTATTGCATATAAATAAATTGGATACTAATCCAATTTTAGTAGTCTTTCTATAATAATTTAAACGACCGAAATTAATATTTTAGTCGATTATTTCATAATTTAGTTTATCAATTTACTAATATTAATTAATTCTTTTTTATGTATGTTAATTTTAATATTTAAGTATTTAAATATTGTAGTCGACCAAAATTAATATTTTTGATGATCAACTTATATTTCCATTGATCACTTTTCATATTTTAGGGGAAAATTTTGTCGATCATTTTTTATATTTAAGAGGGTAATTTCATATTTCTGGGGATCGTTTATTAATAAGCGTTAAATAAATGAATTTATTAGTCGATTTTTTTAATCTGAATGCTAAAGTATGTGAAATCGTTATAATACAAACCTGAAAATGTGATGCAATTTATATCATTGGGGGTCATTTTTTCAATCAAAGTTTAAACTTAGTTTAGCTTAAACTAAGTATTTTTTTAATCTAGTTTAAACTTTTTTTTACTACACGAAACGGCTCTCAATAAAATAAATAATAATAAACAACCAAATTTAATTGAAAAGTTTCTCCTTTAGTCTGCACTTTAAAATCTATTTCGTAGTGTCTGAGGTGTTCCTAATCTCCAAGCATATGAGAATTTTCAACAAATAAGATTTTCAAAGTGAAAGTTTCGTAAAACATTTAAAAACTTGTCTGTAAAAGAAGAATAGGAAAAGGAACAAGTAAAATAGTTCTGAATTTAAAAGTAATTACTTACAAGTTTAGTTTAAAAAGCGATATCAAAATCAATCATAACAAATTCTTTAATAATTTGAATAAATTGAAAAGCCTTTGGATTCGAAAAGCTTGAAATAAATAAATTAAAATCATGAAAATCTTTAAAAAAAATGTTAAAGATTTTTTTCTGTGAAAATCAATTTACGTGTTCGACTACATCGAGCCTTCTGAATAGAAAATATGAGCCAGACGCACACGTAAGTAATAATTCTTTAGTTATTTAATAAATATCAATGACAATCAGAAGAACAAAATCAGCACAAGTGTATAATGTATGTATGTACATATATGGTATATGGTATTTTGACAAAAAGAAAAAAAAATCATTGATAGCCACTCAATTATCAGACACAATATATCCAGACGCAAACAGAATGTACCATTTACGATATGGCTGTAGAAAGATATAATCAGTTGACTAGTCGACCCTGGTCCATATGGTACACATTTATAAGAGCGGTGAAAATATAAAGTCTAAGTGGATTTATCAGTTTTGTTATTATATTTTCTGTGTTCACATGTGCACTTACTCCTCCTGCTTACAACATACGCTTGGTATATTGAATAAAGATTATTGTTTGTTATATAATCGAAATGAATAGAGATGTAATGTGTCTGATGTTTTCGAGTGTTTTGATAATATGTTTCCATTATGTTATTATTTATATTGTAAATGTAGACAACGATAACAACAACAATAGAATAAATATTAATATGGCAATATGATGTGAATTACATAATTGCCATTTAGATTGAAAAGCAGAATGGAATCAATCCAAAAATTAGAAATTTTATCTTGAAAATTATTGTTCAATTATGTCGTTTCAATAAAATAATTACGAAAATCACTTCTTTTTTTTCTTTCTATTTATAATTCCAATACTCAATCGATATCGATGGAAGGTAGAAAACTGTTCAATGATCACCCTTTTCTATTTTATTTTATTGTACAATTTTTTTTCTTTTATGTCTTTGTCTTCCATTTATTTTCAGATTTTTGCTCGATAATAGATTACAATTAACAGTGAAATAGAAACGAAGAAAATAGAAAACAATGGAAATCATTTTCATGCGCATATAAAACAATCGACCATTCACAATTAAAATCCTTCGAGAATTTACCTTCTTGTCAAATGCACGGCTATATTCGATATAAAAAAGCATAATATATATTAATATATATCTACGTTCAGAAAATTGATAATTTAATCAGGCTAAGCTTTACACAGATGAAATAAAGAAAAAAATATAGAACAAAAAAAAAGATGATTTGTGCGGTACATTGTCTATAAAATTAATTAAAAACTCTTAATCGATTAGTAAGTTCAACCAAAATAAATGAATAAAATTAAACTCTTTTTGTTTACATAAAATCTTTAGTTATAAATTTGATGTTTTCCTGGAAAATAATATAGAACAAAATCGGTGTTGACGCTAAAAAAAAAAAAAAAAAGCTGTAATTAGTTTAAAGCATATTTCTTAAGATATAGGTCAAATTGGATATATTGAAAGTAGGTAAGTAAATATTGATCTTCTTTAACTTTGAACTTTAAGAAAATAGAATTTCAATTCATTATGTAAGCTGAGTACATTTGAAATTTGATTAGAATAGAAATTAATTGACTTTATATTTAAGACTTTTGTATTTCAGAAGCTCAACACAATTGCTGATAATGTTTTTGAGTTTCGATCTTAAAGATCTAAATATAGAAAGCGTATAAGAACCTCTAAAAACTTAAGCTATAATTTCATACAAAATCTCTATGCTGTCTTATATTTTCATGTTCGCACTAAGACTAACTGTCATTAATATATGGTAGAAGTATTATTCATTTTATATTGATAATAATTTCCTTTTTATTTCCAAAATTTCTCTTCTTTTTCTACTTCTTGATTATGAATGATTATTGATTATAGACGAGTTTAGAGAATGATATGTCGGTAATAGTGACTGTAGTTAAAGCTAACATTATTGATCTTTTAAATATGTAATGTGATTTGAAAAAATCGCTGTTAAGGAAACGTATAGTAAAAGTACTTTGAAGTATTAACAACAATGAACTAAAACATAAATTAAACGTAGAGTATATAATAAATAAAGTTAAAGTTTTGACTAAGTAATAGGTAGTAAGCACTAACTAACAAAAATATAAACGACAATGTATGCCTAAAGGGCCATTTGGTTTGATTTATATTATGTCGTGCTCATACATTATAGGTATGTTCTTAACATGTTCAGGACGAATAACAGTAAAAAAAAAAAATGGTACCGACTTTACCATAAATAATGGCTAAAAGTTTTTTTTCCCTAGTAATTGACGAGATTCGTGAAACTTTTTAATTTTAATTTTTCTTGTTTTCAAAAGAAAAAGTTTGTTTTTGTTAAGCATGCGACGGATGATTTATAATGATTGTTATTCAGCACAAAAAAAAAAGAAAAGAAAAACAGTGCAAAATGTTATTTAAGAATATCGTATGTTGGAATAACAAAACAATATAAATTTCTTAAAATTTCGTTAACCATTTTAATACAATTGAATACAAAAGTAATTTTAATTCACTTACCTAATCGTTTTGATATCTCTGAATTATGCATCTTTGGATTATCTTGAGCAATTTTTCGTCGTTGCAATCGTGACCAGACCATAAACGCATTCATTGGTCGTTTTATGTGCTCTTCCTGTATACGTTTTAATGGACTTTGTCCCATTAAGCTATGCATCCACCCCCCAAAAAAATAAGAAAAAAGAATCATTTTATAAATTATTTGAGTTCTTGTTTTGTAATAGAAAAGTTGAGCGCTGCAGCAATTGAAACTGATTTTGCTTTAAAATTTAAATTCAATAAAACTTATTTACCTATTATTAGCAGCTGCTGCCGCTGCCGCACCATTCATAATACTATTAATACTATTTACATTTTGATGTAAATTGGTGGATTGCGATTGCTGACTCTGATGGTGATGATGTTGCTGTTGTAAGGACGATGAGTTATTTTGGTTTGTATGATGATGATGTTGATGCTGTCCACCTAATGGTATAATTGCTGCTGTAGTTGAATTTGAACCAACATTTCCTAAATGATGTAAATTTTGTGTATGTAAATTCAATGAATGTAATGAATGATGATTTGATGGTGTTGTTGAAGGTATTGTTGATATTGTGGATGCTGATGTTGTTGTTGTTGTTGTTGTTGCTATTGATGATACACCATGATGATGATGATTATGACTATGGTGTGATTGTAATGTACTATGATGATTGTGTGGTGAATGCTGTGCCGCCGATTGTATTGATGGTAATGGATGTGACAAGGATAAGCCGGGTAAAGATAACGATGATATTCTGTCCATCATAATGGAAGATGATCTGCAACAACACAAAAAAAAGAAGAGAAAAAAGGAATGAGAAGTCCATATAAGAAAAAAAGGAATAAGCAAATACATAATAAAATGAAGAAGAAAAATATAATTACGAGAATTTAAAATACTCATGTCAAGTTTTTGTACCGATGTTGTTTTGGTTCAAGAAAAGGATTTTTACTTATTTTCTTGTCATGCATTTACATAAAAAAAAAATATTTTATCATTTTATCTTTCAAAGCTACAGTTTTATGTTTTATATATTAAAGAACTAGCACACATACACACACAAACCCATAAATGCATTCCAATAATGAATAACTAACTATATATTCGAAACCAAATTAAATATAAAAAAAGGAAAGAATGTTTAATCTAAAAAAAATTATCTTGATTTCTCGCAGCAGGACGTCAATTTACACGGGCTACTCGTCTTCAAGTCAGGTCACATGTATACAAATAAAGAAAAAAGAGTCCTCTACGCAGAGATTGAACAGACATATCACACGATCACACCACACCACACCACTATGACTGACTCTGCCTATAAATAACAAAATGATAAGGTGTGTAATGTGTATTCTCACTAAATAACACAATTATTTACTTGCACGCAGCGAAATATTTTCATTTTATTTTATTTTTTTTATTCGTAGTGATGGACGGAATAAAGAGTAAAAATGTACATAAGTGATTGAAATGTGATTTGTAACGCACCGCATATTTAATCTGAATATGGTTAAATATGAATTTGAAACGATTCTCGCTTGTTTGATAGGTAATTTATTTAAAAAGTAAAGTATGGTATTTTCTAATTTTACAATTCATTTTCATTCCATTTAAAATATTTTAATACTATTATGGTACACACATATATATTTTTCTTATTTATTTCATTTTGCGCAGTAGCATTACTAATGCTCAATAATATGGATGCCGACGGCGATCTTATTACATATTTAACTTTATAATAAGCGGTTATGATTTGATCTCTGCTTTAGCCTGAATGTAAACGTCTACTTAAATTTGTTTGTCTTTTTTGTTTTTTTAAATTATTTTATTGGCCATTGTTAGCAAATGAAATTTCCAATGGCTCAACAATTTGATATCAAATCTTATGAATTGAATCGTTTAAACATTTTTTCATTTGAATTTATAAATACTGCACTTTAGAAAATATCAATTCTTTCTTGAATATTGTATTGTTATTGTTGAACAGGTGTTTAGAAGAAAATTTTTAAGAATAAATTGCAGATTTTATTGTCTCGCCAAAGTTTTAAATTGTTGGTCTAACACAACTTAACTTTAAATTTTGAGCAATTTTTAAAGAATTTTTTTTGCATGGAAATAAATATATTTAAAAAATTTCTGATAGTTTGAATGGAAAAATATGTGTCGTTCATCGCATAGGCCTAAACATAAAAATGACATAAAATTTTCTGAACTATTTATTGATTTTAACAGAATTTTAATAATCTAATTTAAGCCGCATAAAACTTCACAAAACATCGAGAGAGTTAAGACTAATAAAATATAAAAATATATTTTGTACGTTTAGATTCAATTTCGTGCCACCAAATACTACAAAAAAATAAATAATTATTCTTGTTATTGTTTTTTGTACACATTTATTATAAAAAATGAAGCAAAGGCGTGTTTTTCTTCTCAATCTTTATTATAAGGCAACAGGTATAAACAGTTAATCATCAATGCATTGGGTATTGTAAAATATATATATTATAAATTAATTAGCTTTATGTAATTCGTTTCAAACAATCATATATATACGCACCTATCGCTCAATATAGAATTCATCACAGATATAGTTGATGAGATAGATTCATTTAAACGTAGGGCTAAATTTTGATAGGATTTTGCGCGAAACTTTTGACATAATAATCACTTATGTCTTATGTGTTTTAAAACGGTCAAACTGCCTATGATATTTTTTCGGTATGTGTAAAATTATATGAAATCCCTTTAAATTTATATTCTCTAACAATTTACAGAAAAATATTGAAAAAAATTGGACAGAACGATTAAATTCGACGGCAGACCGAATGAAAATGAAGTATTAGAAAAGTATTGAAATTGAATACTATTCTATACTATTCAATCCTGTTTTAATACTTTTATACTTAATTCAATACCAGAGCCGGCGCTAAACCATTGTGCGCCCTAGGCATAACTACGATTTTGGCGCCCCTATCCTTTAACTCAAAATATTAAATTTGGCGCTCTTACCCTTAGCTTAATTTTTGCGCAATATCCCTTAGCTATAACAAAATTTTAAATTAAACGACAAAATAATTTATTTTACTATAGAAATAATGGATAATAATATTAATGTCGAAATATAAGCACCTTAAAACTAGGTCCTAATCTAAATATTAATTTTGGCGCGCCCTATCCTTTAGCTGAAAATATCGATTTAAAATAAAACCGTTCATTTGATTTTGTTTAATTGAGACTTTTAGAGCAATGCTCTTATGTATTCTTTCTTATTAAGTAGTAAAATATTCTATTTTCATATTTGGCGTCTTTTATATATTTTTTATTATTGCTTCTGTGGCGCCCCTAATTTTTGGCGCCCTAAATTTACGTTTAGCTCGCTTGTACCTTTCATCGGCCCTGTTCAATACTAAATTAAAAAACCTTTGTCGAAAATAGCACTGAATATTATTAAAAATTCAATACTAATTTGAATGATTTACTTGGCATTTGGTAGTATAAAAATTGAATACTATTTTATACTATTCAATACTGTTTTAATAATTTTTTATACTGAATTCAATACTAAATTAAAAAACCTTTGTAGAAAATAGCAATGAATAGTATTGAAATCCAATACTGTTTGAATACTAAAATCGATTTTTATATTCATACGGGAGGTGACAATTCAGATTCTATAGTCTATAATTTGCCTGCAAAGACCAAGAAATAATTCCTAATGAACATATAATTGATGCAATATGGAAGAAATTTGCAGTTTATCAGGTCATATTTAAATTATTTATTTTTTTTATATTCAAAAATAACTTTGTAGAGCAAAAAGAAAAACTGGAAAATAGCTGATGTAAAGTCAAATAAAAAGTTTATCAAATTTTTAGCTAGAACTATTATCTTAACAATGTTTATTACTTATTAGAGACTAAAATAGACAACACAAAGATCAAGTAGACTTTTGTACTAAAAATTTACTTTTAATTTGCATTAATAATATATATATTGTACGATTGTCATTAATTATCCACAAAACGAACAGCCCCATTATCACAATTCTAATAAAATATTTGTTCATAAATCATATTGACATATAAATTAACCTAATTAAATTAATTCACGTACGAACAACAAGAGCCACGTACCGAAATACCAAAGTCAGTTAAATTCAATATGAATTCACACTTCCATAAACATCAGCATTATTATCACAATATACAGGTGGGCACGTTAAAAATAGTATTTGAATTGAATAATAATATTATTATGAAATAAATTAAAATAAAATTATTATTGGTAATAAAAGATATTTTGTAATAATTATGTGTATCTGTATAATAGTTTGTGTGTGTGTGTGTGTGTGTGTGTGTATGTTTGCGTGTATTTAATAAAGTAATCGAAACAATTATAGAAACAAAAAGACCATTTTCATAGCCATCATTTTTTTGGAAAATCCACACATAATTTAGAATACAATTCCGTCCACAAAATGCACAAAGAAAAAAATACATAAAAAATAAAAATATTTTTATAGAAAAACATTAAACGGTAGACACCACAATAAGCTCACTTATATCTATTATTAAATTAAATATTATATTTTCAATAATTTTCCATTCATTTATTTATTTGCTAAAATACAAAAACTCATTTGAATATTATCTATTTTTTGCCATTATTAATAAATTTATAATAAATATGAATGGCCCGTTGAATAAATAAATATAGAAAAATAAATAATAATGGCAAATAATGTGAATTTGAGAGGTGTTGTCTATTTGGAAAAAAAAAGAAAAAAAAATATCAAAATATTTTCATACCTAATTATTACAAACCACGACTAGACAAAATTTATAAATGTGAACAGCTAATTATGTGCGATTATATGTCCCATCTAAATGAATATATTTATTTATTTATTTGATTCTTTTTTTCTTTTTCATTCTCTTATATTATACTGTACTCGATGCTGTACGTATATTTATCATAAATTGTGGTGGATATTTTAATAGTCGTGTCTCACATCATTATTAATGTCTAAGCGTTACCAACTGATATTAAATTATGTTATGAAGAAATTGTTTTAAACAAAATGAAGGCGCAACATGTTTACTATTTATTGTTCTTAATGTGAAAATTTTGTTTAATATCGAATATGGTCTAAAACTCTAGTGGTAAATTTAGATATACAAAAATTATACCTTGGGTGGAAGTTATAATATACATTGTAAGAAGTAGAAGATATACTTCATATAGGTATCTTCAATTTTTGAGAATTTTTTTGGTACTTGCGCATGTTCACCGCGCACTACAAAATAGTTCACAATCATCGTTTGTGAACTATTTTGTAGTGCGCGTTGAGCATGAGCAAGTACCAAA
>JAABKK020048812.1:0-12013 GCA_011634745.2 Catotricha subobsoleta | reverse complement strand
CTAAAACCGTCTTACGACCATTGGTTCGACTACACAATTCTAAACGGTTCTAAAACCGTTCTAGAACCAGTGGTTTTAGTTCCAGTTCCAATTTGTTTATTGGGTTATTTGAAAAAATTAACATAATTTTTACCATGTTTGTTATATTTTAATATACATACTAAAAAGTTAATGAAAACAAAATAACTTGCATTTTCCAAATTGTTTTTTTTTTAATATAAAATAGCATTGCTGCATAAGTTCATGGCGATCAAATACCTAAAATCGAAAACTACATAAATGAGAAGAATAAGACCTAAACGCAACAGCTAAAGGATAAAGCAAACAAACTTTTAAAGGACAAACATTTTTCCTCGGCTATTGATATGTATTCGGAAGCAATCCTAGTTCCTGAAATATGAATGATTTCTCTAACAGATCAGTAGCATATTTTAAATATGGGGATTTTAAAGTGGTAAGGATGATGTCAAAAGAGCCGTGCATATTCGACCCACTTGGTGGTGAAGCCATTTCCGACTTTGTAGCTGTCATTATGAATTTACAAAATATGCCCAAGCCCTAAAACACTTTGACATATCTCTAACTATGGAGCCAACCTCGAATGAAGTCAAAGATTCACGTGAATTATGTCGTAATAACTTAACAAAATTGGAGAGAGAAGAACATCTCAAAACAATATATTTTGCAGAAACATTTATGTATAAATTGAGAAATGATAGGGAATATGTGTTGATGTTCATAATTATCGATTTGGCCGAAGTGTTCCTCAGGACTATCAAAGAGCTCCTGTGATGTATGCTAAGGCTGCAAGAAATGGAATTGCTGAAGGACAGTATAATTTGGCACTAATAACAATAGAAGGACTAGGAGTCAAAAAAAGTGTGTGCGAAACCTTTGACATTGATTTTGGTAGGTATGGGAAAAATACCTATTGTTCAAGTATGGTACCAGTTTAGTGGCAGTATGTCTGTTCCGTTAAGGAAACATGCGTTTTATTTTGACTCTTTTAACCCCAAAAATCGATTCGATTATGAAAAGTTTTAAAAATCTTATCGAGGAAGTAAAGCAAGGACCTCTACAGCATTTCTTCCATGCTGTTGATTCAAAAAAGTGTAATGAAACTATGTCGAATATTTCAGACCCATGCAAAAAGAGTATTATTTTGACACACCAACAAGAAATAAAATTCAAATTTATTTGAAGTAAAACCGATTTTTCTCATCATTGAGAAAAACAGTCTATAGGTATAATTGGCCAAGATGTAAATGGAAATGTTCAAAGAATTTTTGTTTACAACTTTCCACAAGATAAAGTTAAAGATACTTTAGACGCTCTAGAATTTGGATGCAAAATTACAATTATTAAATCCTTATTATCGGATCTGCATTGATAAAAAACCTGCTATTCGTGTGGATGACATTTCGTTGATGTTCGGTCATAAAAATCTTACAGACAAAAAAACGCTGAGAGTTTACTACTGTTCTAAAAAAAAATGTATGCAGGATGGTTCTACAAAACTCCAGCATGAACTTATTAAATGTTTGGAAATTTCATAATTTCAACAAAAAGTTTTTTGTTTTTTTCTTAATGGCAAATAAATATAAAATTAATTTTACCTATACTTATTGTATCAAAAATATTGTTGAAAGATTTGAATTCATTATTATTTACTTATTTTTAATATTCCGCTGAAATTACAAGCAAGTGTTTTCTACGCAATTTGTGATATTCGACATTTAAGTAGCTCTCATAATTGGTAATAAAATCTCTTCAGAAATATATTTTTCAATATAAATAGAATAATGAATTAATGAAACTTTCTTTTCTTTAAATGTATTTTATTAAAATTTATATTTAGTACGTTTATTAGCATCATGACATTTTTTTTTTTCTAAATAATTTTTAATATTTAATTTATTTAGTAAATATCGTTGCATTTAATTTTTGTGTGGCTTTTCTGTTTTTGTAGTTCATTTCTTGATTTTGATCATCTCATCTTTTGCTGGTTCATATAGACATAATTCTCCTACTAACTTCCTTAACGGATAACTTGAATTCTTCGTAAGTCAGATAGTTCCAGCTGCAAGAGTTCCAGTGTAATATATATATTAGGGTGACCGACTTTTGTATGGGGAAATTTTTCTTTTCAGAAATTCCAGATTGCACCAAAATAAAAAAATTGTTTTCTCAAAAAAATAAGATAGCCAAAATTTTTAGCCGATTGGTGCATTATTGGCTGTGCGCAAAATCGACAAAGTTTTGGCTTTTTGATTTTGAGATAAAACGACCCTTACCAAAAAAAAACATTTTATTGTATGGGGGTTTTTCTTTTGAGAGCTATCTTCAGGGTCAATGCATCAAAATAAAAAAAAAATAAAAACCAGAGTTGATGATGCATTGACCCTAAAGATAGCTCTCAAACGAAAAACGCCCATACAATAAAACGATCACCTGATTTTTTGCAACAACTCGTAAAAAAACTTTTTTAAAAAAAAAAAAAAAAATTTTATATAAGATCTTAACGTTTTAGACATTTTTACGTACTTTTGCATCATTAGTAAGGGTTCCCCAATTATTCACTAAACGGCTAAAAATTTTGGCTATCTTATTTTTTTGAAAAAACATTTTTTTTATTTTGGTGCAATCTGAAAAATTTTAAAATAATGAAAACTCGGTCACCCTAATATATATATTATATATAGTAGTCTAATTGCTCTCCGCGTATTAAATAATTATTATTATGGAAAATAGTAGATGCTTCCGTTTCTAAATTAATTTTTGATTCATATTTCAAAATTTATTTCGAACATTTAGAAAAAATATTTTGAAATTTATAAAAAGCAAATTATTACGAACGTGGTATAACATAAAAATGTATCCATTCGATGAATAAATTCATAATGCATCCTTAAATTAAATTTCTAAATTTAATTCGGTTTATTTTTTCTACTCATTATTTTAAAAGTGTCTTCTTTCGATTTTCACCATATGTTTATTTGTTAATTTTAAAGTCAACTCAAACTTCATAACAAGATCATTCATTTTTAATTCAGTTGTGTATTTATATTTTCGCAATAGTCCGACCAGTATAACTTTCATGGAAATCATTGCATATTGCAAACCTGTGAAATAGAGATATAAAACTCATTGAAATTAAACGAAAACGGAATATCAAGTCTGAATTTGATATTTTGTGCGGTATTTTAACTTTTAGTCGATATCTCGTATGCCGTTACGTATATTTAAATATTCTAAGCACGCGCATGTTAGAGCCTAAAGCGCTAATCATTTGATCCTTTGCAAAACGAAATAACGAAATATATCGACTAAAAGTTAAAGTATCACACAAAATAGCGTCCCGCAGCCTTGCTGAAATAAAGAAAATAAAAATTAATTAAAATTTTTCGTTTAGTCCATTTAAAAAGAAACTTGTCTGCAGCTCTTAATTTTTTTAATTAATAATTAAAATAATTTAGAAAATTCTATTTAAGTTCAGAGAAGACAACATTGAAGAACTCGAAAAGATAAACAATTTAAATTTTATAGAAAAAAAAATCTTTAGGCATCTGAAAAGGACTCACCTATACAATTTCTTGGTCCACCGCTAAACGGCAAAAAGCTATATGGATGACGTGTAGAAGAATGTTCTCTAAGAAAATTATCTGGATTAAATTCATCGGCGTTTGGTCTCCAAATATCAACATTTCGATGTAAATTAAATAATGACATCATAATTATTGCATCCTTTGGTATCGTACATTTACTAATTTTAATATCAGCACAAGCAGTTCGAACTATAAATGGTGCTACTGGAAACAATCGCATACCTTCTTTAATAACACAATCTAAGTATAATAATTTTTGTACGTATTCATATGCTGAATATTCCGTGTCGGATCCATTAACCGATTTCAATTCATTGAAAACACGTTCTTGAATATCCGGATGCATTGCTAATAATAAAATTATGTATGATATTGTTAATGCAGATGTTTCATTACCAGCTATTATAACTGTTTCAATTTGTTCTTTAACAATTTTGTCACTAAAGTGTCCCGAATAATATAAACGAAATAGTTGATCGATTAGTACTTGCGGTGTTTTATATGATTCATCAGATGATTCAGTTATGGTAAAAATATCATTTAATTTATCTTGATTTTTCACAAAGTATTCTTCTTTTTTTACATTCCTTATCTGTATATAGAAATTATAATAAAGAAAACTATATATACAATTTATAAGGAACATATTACTCAATAAACCTAAATATATTTATGCGTGGTAATGTACGTCAGAATATCATTTGAAATAGTTTAAGGCAGGGATTCGAAACCAAATCTCAAAAACTGCAATTTTTTTGTTTCTTCAGAATCGAATACTTAAACTGTTTTACAAGAACCGAACCATCAATTTTTATTTATCAGAACCGAATTTCCATAAAATTTTAAGGGTTTAAAATTTATAATTTCAATTGTATGAACAGTAGCACTAGCGAGTCTGATCTAAATGAATAACTGTTAAGTTATATATGTATAAGCACATCTGAGCTGGTATTTAAACTCGTAACTCATCTGACCTTCATATGCGCTATGTGAAAATGATACATTTGAAGAAATACTTGAAATACTTTTTAACTTCTATATACCTGATATGGAAGAATAGATGGAACAACCCCAATAAGCAATTTTCAGTCTAAACTGAGACTATAGACGGTATTTAGACGAAATTTAAACTCGATTCTAGAGTCTATAGACTATCCGGAATTAGTTTAAGTAAAAGATACATGGAGTTTAATGTCCCGGTTAACTTTCGGTATAGAAACCGTTTATAGTCCGTTTAGAAATAATATGTACTTAAAAATACTTTAAAAAATACTTAAATATATAAATTCTCTCTTTAAATATTTACCGTATATGCTTAGACCGTCTATAGACCGTTAATATACTTAAATATAATTCGTGAAAATAAATATAGTGCAAAGAAGTTTTCAAATGGAAATGTACTTTGAACTTTGTATTGTCCCAGACAATTGTTGTGTTGATATTCTAGTGGAAGCTAATTGACCATGGCAATTGGTCTTCGCTCAAAAAAAGAAATACCATATTCGTGATATTCTTTTTGAGTGCATGATCTAAAATTTTCATTTGTTCGTTTTGTGTAACCGATCTCTGGGAATGCAGATTAATTTAATATTAATAAACAATTTTTGAAAAAAAATCCATAAATTTAAATAGGTTTTATCATTTCGCAAGTGCTTAGTGAGCACTGCTTACGGCTTAAAGAAAAAATATTTAATGAATTGAATATGTAATAATATTTTTTTTACTTTATGCTGAAATAATGTAAATTGAATGAATTTAAAAATAAACTAAAAAGTTTATTGAAAAGTTAAATTTCTTTTTCAAAGAATTTATTTGATTAAAAGTCTCCAGATGGTCTCAGGTAGCCCTCTATATACTAAATATAGACGTTCTAAATGCAGTATGAAAAAAAGACTGCACTTACTCTATTTATATATCGTATATAAACTGAGGTGTAAATGCGGTTTTAAGACTGCAGTTTATAGATCATCTATAAACCTTATGTTTTTTAAACTATTTTAAGACTAGTTCTAAACCATAGTCTATAAGTGGTTTTTACAAACAGTCTATACACGGTTTTTGTACAGTCTACATTTAGTTCAAGATTTAGATCAAATTTAGACTGTCTATAGGAAGGTATGAGTATAATTTGCTTATTGGGAACAGCTGTACCTGTACAAGTACATAAATATTGTTTGGATATCTTGCTACCTAAACCTTTATAGTAATTTATCACTTTGTCATCACTTCTTTCCACTTTCTATATTCATATTTAATTCCAACAAAAATAAAGGTACTTATCTTTTGTATTTTGCTATTTTTTACATAAAAAGGAAAACAGAGACTAGAAAGAAGTGGGGTGAAAATTACTATAGTTAGGTAGATATGCAAGTGATGTTTCTGCGAATTACACATATTTGTATCTGCTCTTCTGTCTTATCGCAAAGATTTCATCACAAGTATATTAGTCTGTATGTCTGTTTAAGTAATGAATTATAAAGTACTGATTCAGATAGGACAAATATGCCTTAGGAATAATTGAAATTGGTATTTTCATTATACACAGAGTTAAGATCAGTTGCGAGTTCAGATCAAGTTAAGGTGTCGTTGTTATACGGGCAGCAAACAAATTAAATGTTGTACTACCTACCCCCTCCCCCCAAAGTTATAATAAACATTCAAAAAAGATAAGCATAAATAATTCGAATTATAAATTTCGATAACTCTTTAAATTTTTTTCTTTAATATTTTTACTTACTTTGCCCGTTAATAGATTAATATTGTCACAGTGTTTCGTTTGAATTTTATACAAATTCGTCCATCTGTAAATAAAATTGGGATGAGTCCAAAATTTAATGAAACGTTTTCCGACAATTTCGCACATTCTGCAAGAAATAAAGATTTCGTAATTTTAATGGCACAGTTTTTTTTTTCATTTTCTTTTTTTTCGAAATTATTATCTATTTTTTATTTGTTACATTTCAATGCTCTTTAAAAAATCCATATTTTTATCACGTTGTACGTCAACATTATAGCCCATTGTTGTAGCTTTAAGTAAAAATCTATTTTAATTATTATTTTATATTTAGGCAAAAACTTACACACAATACAGAAAAATATTACTTTTCAAGTTTTTCTTTTTTTCTTTCTTTCTTTTATTTATTTAGTTTTGATCGCACTTACCACATACCATATCCAACGTACACGCAAACATATATTCGGAAATATCAAAATAATTATTGTCAACCTCTTTTTCCAAATTTTCTAGCATAATATTGGTTTTATCATTAAATATGGGCACAAATGATTGAAGTATTTTTAAATTGAAACATGGATTCAATAGTTTTCGAATTGGTTTCCATACCAGAGCAGCTTAATGATTAAAATAAAAAAAAACAATAATCAATAATTAATGTCTACAAAACATAAGATGATGCAATTAAACATTTCATACATTTAGCAGTTAAAATTCCCACATCACTGGGCAAAAATCGATACATGTACGGTTTATCTAAACAATTTGGTGACATTAAAATTGTTTTAATGTCTTCCGGTTTATCTAGTGTTATCGTTAAACATGGTCCAATCCAAATTTTCGTCGGCGTTTCATTTGATTTTATGAAATAAATAATGTCCGAGAATAATTCTGCTGTACTTTTGCCAATAAAATTATGGGCATTACCAATAAACGGTAGTGATGATTCAATTGTTGGTAGATCTTTTACATAACTATTCATGTGTCGTTTCCATAAATAATATTTCAATAGCACACTCAAAATTAGAACAATAAATAATGTTAACACAATCATTTCTTTTCTTCTTCTTTTATTAATTCTTCTCCTTTGTGATTTTCATTCAATAAATTTTTTGTTTTTTTTTTATACCAATCGAGTGCATTTAATATAAAAGTGTAAACAAAACCGCACATAAAATGAAACTGAAGTTCGATTTACTTTCTGCATTTCATATTTATATTAGATATTAATTGATTCGAATGATTGAACATATGTTTGCCGTGCATTAGTCACGCACATTGTTTTGTTTTTATTTTTTTGTATTTCCCACTTGTGGTGTACAGGTACCTACTCATAATAATATTACTTATTAATATGTATACAATAATAGACTGCATCGAAGAACACTTTTTTCCGATTTCCAACAGATAGGGTACACAAAAGTTTTAAAGAGGTAAGGAACAAACTCTTCATTTTCTACTAGATCACTGCTGGTCGTAAGTACTGTGCTCGTAAGGTAAGCCTACAGAAGATGTTTTAATTCCATTTTTCTCTTTACGGAAAAATCAAAAAAAGCTTATATGTCATAAATTATTTATGTTCTCTAGCAAATGCCTTTTTATATAGCAAAACAAAATCTGAGGATATTTCCACTTCCACACAGATGTTGTCGATATATTGACTTCGAAATATATTAAGATTTTATTTTAAAAATTTAAAATATGTTGATTCGATATACAGGGTGTCTCATAACTAAAGTGCATATTTTAGGAGTTATAATTGAATAAAAATGCATTGCATTATCGAGCCCTGTTGTTGCTGCATGTGCCCAATAAAACTGAAAATAACTCGAGAAGTGTGCTTTTTAGACAAAAAAATTTAAAATATTTTATTTTGCCTATTTAAAAACCTTTTCAACGAGCCCACGAACGTTGAGAATAGTAACGATTTGTAGAAGTTGTGAGCATTTCCAAATGTATCTGAATCTGACTTCAAATGGCTGTAACTCCGAAAATACTCCGAATTCGGTTTTTTTTTTTTATATTTTCGACTTAGAATGACCCCAAGAATACGCCTCAGAAGTTTGTACCTTTTGTTATGAGACACCCTGTATACGAAATTGATCTCAAAGAATCCATTTGTGGGCACATAGCTCTCAGATGTCTCGTTGTGGGTATTTCTTGGTATTTATTAACTATAATTTCAATTTATATTTGGAAATAAAGGTCCAATTTCAGATTTTAAAAAAGTTTAATGCGTCTCTGGCTAATTTATATGAGATATACATAATTAGTAGTTGTATTAATAAATTCATTTGCATATAAATAAAAGAACTTTGGCGCTGTTCATATATTACGTAACACGATTTTAATCATTTTTTAACACCCACGTCCCCCATTATAACAATTCGTAACAAATTTCCAGGCTCCCCCTCCGTAGTTACGTTTACGTAACAGATAATCAAAATTCTTAAATTATTGAAGTAAAATTTAAAAAAATGTCTGCTATGTGACATTGACAATGAATTAATAATGTAAGTTGTAAACTAGTGATTAGTCTTACGGAAAAGTCTTCAATGTATCCAAATCATTTGGATTTCCGTAAATTACTTTTCAGAAACAAAAGTTATGGCTTCTCAAAGAACTGGTATTAAAAAAATATCTTCTCTAGGCTTACGAATAAAAAAAATTGACCAACAGTGATCTGAAAATAATGAAGGGTTTGGTACTTACCTCTTAAGAACTTTTGTGTACCCCGGCTTTTGGTAATTTAAAATAAAAACTGTTTTTCAGTGCAGCCTATTGTTCAATAGAAGAACAACACAGTGTATGTTTTCCACATCAATTGATTTGAAATAAAAATGTCTATGAGTTCGCACGTGCGTAAAATAAAAATGAGACAAAAAAAAGTTTCTATTGCTTGTTTGTTTTTTTTTTTGTATTTTTCGTCTATAATTATTATGAATATTGTAAAAAAAATAAATGTTTTGCACATAGTTAACGTACTTATACAAATAGTAGTAATTAATGTAATCATAAGATTATAACTTTTTTTTAATAACTCTACAAATTTTAAAAAAATACACACAGTTCAATGAATCCAATTTTGCTTTCAATTATTTATATATTTCAATTATAGAAAATTTATTATTACATAATTAGCACTGAATTCTGCATTCATATGAATATAATAAAGAAAGGTGTTTTTTTATTTAAGAATATCTATTAATTTATTATTTGCTATGAGAAATTTGCGTATTGGAAGTACAGGTATAACATGCTCGACAACTATGAACATTAGGGTGACCGGGTTTTAAATTTTTTTAAATTTTCAATTTTCCAAATTGTTTATTCAAAAAAATAAGATAGCCAAAATTCTTAGCCGATTGGTGCATTATTGGCTGAGCGCAAAATCGACAAAGTTTTAATATTTTGAATTTTGAAAAAAATGGCAGGGGGTTTCTCTTACCTTTAAATAAGGCAAAAGTATGAACTAAATAATGTCTGAAACGTGAAGATCTGCAATAAAAAAGAAAACAATTAGTTGATCATTTTATTGCATGGGCGTTTTTCGTTTGAGAGCAATCTTCAGAGTCAATGCATCAAAATAAAAAAAATTAAAACAATAGTCATTTTTTTCAAAAATCAAAATATCAAAACTTTATCAATTTTGCGCATAGCCAATAATGCACTAATCGGCTAAAAATTTTGGCTATCTTATTTTTTTGAAATTTTTTTTTTTTATTTTGGTGCAATCTGGAATTTTCGAAAAAAAAAATTCGGTCATCCTAATGAACATAGATGTAAAACTATTTGGCATTCATGGATGGCTTAAGTATGAGACGACTAGATGCACCTTTCATATTTGTGTTATGGTGTTTGATTGCCGTGTTCTATATTATTTTCTGGGTTGATGGCTCTTCAGCTTTTTTTTATATTTAAATTTGTAATTCAATTGAATATAACCAGAACATCGATTATTTTGCGAACATAAAATCGAGAAAAGTTCAACTTACTTAAAACAATTTCTGTAATATTTTATAATTTTCAAATGATTATGATTGAGGTACGCTTTAACATTTATTTTATTTGCTTTGGATCTCGAGTCAATTTTGGAAGATTCGGTATTAACAAAATTTATCAATTTTAAACCGAATCTTCCAAAACTGGCTATATATTTCCAAACCAAACCAAATGTAAGAAAATTGAAAATCTGCTTCCGAGATATAGTAATGCGGAAGAGCTGGGCCATGATAATAGCCAAAAATATTAATTGCTGTGTAATTATGAGTTCACATTTTTGACTTTTTTTTGAGATTTTTTTTCAAGCCGAATGTTTAAGTTAGAGAGCTGTCTGCTAGAAAGCCAGAGCAGATAAAACTAATGTTAAGGCGTACTTTTGTTGAACATTTTGTCACGAATTTTTCTGGCAATAGTAGATTAATTAACACAAAATCTAGCCAAAGATTCGTGGCATTACTAAAAATTATCTAAAGTATAATTATCTAGATAATTTACACAAAATTTGAATCTTGTCGTTATCTAGAAAAAAAAAATATCTGAAATTAGATAATAATAATCTAGATAATTATCTTAGATACTTTTATCTAGATGATGACAACACTGGTATTAGGAGATGTCTCATCATCGTTCCCTTTCACCCGGAAAAGAAAATACAAAAGATATTCCGACGAGAATCAAGAAGACGACCCAATGAATGCATATGAAGAGACCGATTTTAAAACAAAAACTTTTTTAGTGATCGTTGATTCGTTTATTGCAGAAATTTCTAATCGATTCGAAGCCATGAAAAATTTGAATGCTACTTTCTCTTTTTTGTGGAAATTTGCAACGATGGACGAAACTGAGATTGTCGAAAAATTCGAATTAGACGTTTCTCAAGAATTGGGAGAAGAAATAATCCATCTGAAACACATTTACAAAGCCAATTTCGAAGCAGACCTTCCAGCATTTGGTTTGCTGAACGACATTTCCACGGTATTTTTTTTGTAAATTTCATACTTAAACTTTGAAAAATTATATCTCAGGTATTAGTAGACTATTGCCTTAATTTTTTTTTTGGCTGAAAGATACAAATGTGTACTTTTGTTTTAGTTTATTGGGTTGACTCTCTAGAGTTAAGCCTGGTCACCAGCGGTAATGAAAGCATTTTTGGGTTTTTTTCTGTGCTCCACGCTTTTCTCGAAGGAGATTGGGGTCACCCCTCCAAATATGGTATCTTCTGAAAGCCCTGTAGTTACAGATTCCGCAAATGACTTTTGTTTTTTGAACATCCTCCTACTTCCTGATCTGCATCTTAAGCGCTAGATTTGGGATATTTTTGAAATTCTCGAACTTCATCTTTATTTATTTACAATTTATAATTATATATTTACAAGTTTAACTAAGTTATACAAAGTGTTTTTCAGATAGAATGGAGAAATACGCAATTTTTGGCAATTTTGCTAGATTTTTTTAACAACCAGAGTTGGCTGCGAGTGCTAAAACCTGACATGCGTGCATTATTACGAACACGCGGTATAAAATGAAAATCAATTATTTTCTTTGCATATTTTGCTTCATTTTTTGAAAAAAAAATAGAAGCTTTGGAATCGTGATTTTATTTTTTTTTTTTTTTTTTTTTTTTTTTTTTTTTTTTTTTTTTTTTTTTTTTTTTTTTTTTTTTTTTTTTTTT
>JAABKK020048801.1:0-12015 GCA_011634745.2 Catotricha subobsoleta | reverse complement strand
CTTCTAAATAAAGTTTATTTTGTTTTTTTCAAAAGGAACCGGAACGGAACGTGGAACGAACCCGGAACGAAATTTTTGTGAGCTTTAGGAACTGGAACTGGAACCGGAACGAAATAATGAAAGTTCCGACTCCCTGGTTTTGAACAGAAAAAAGTAACAAGTGTGAAGTTAGCCTCCAAAGCTCCAGCCTGCAATCTCAGAAACGAACTCTTTTTTAAATGGTGAAAGCTTCGTCAAACGGTAAGAGATAGAGGGTAACAATGTTCTAGATTATTTGTCGGGGATAAGGGTATGGATATGGGGGTTCTGTGGGGTTTTTCCGATAATAATAATAATATTTTTTTCAGTTATCCAAAATACGATTTGTATTCAGTGCGAGTTTTTTGTATATGACTAAAAGAGGGATTGATAAACAATTTGATAATTTATCATCCATTTCAACAACTTGTAATTTATGAGCAAAAAAATTTCTCAAATCGGATTATGGTTTTGTCAACTACCCCATACATTTTAAAAATATTGGTTTATGCGAAACAGATGGATAATCTGATCTAAAAATTACTATTATACAGTTACTTTGTTGTTAGAAATATTATTTCTAATTCAAAATCATTCGAATTTGGTCGGATTTTATAAAAATATATTAAAACATATTTCTAGAATATAAACAATTAAATGAAGATGATTATTTATTTAAAGGAATTTTTTTTTTCTTGAGTGCACTAGTTAAATCTGTGCTCTTCGATAGTTTATAACTACCATAATTTTAATATGATTTTTTATTTTATTTAAATTTATATATAATGGAAAAGTAAGTAGGTATATATAATAAGAATTCGAGTAGTTTCTATTAAATTGAAGATAATTAGATAAGTTTATATCATCAGGAAATGGATAGGAATGAAAAAAAAAACAACAATGTGATTAACAGTAATTAATAATTTTTTATTGACTCCTTGTATTTTATATATCTAATAAATGATAAAATTAATAAATAAATTCTACTTAAATTTAAATCAAATTATATAAGAAATTTTATAGGAGTATCAGATATTATATTAGAGAAATCGAATGAACAGAATATTGCAATCAACATATTATTTACACAATATTTGTGTAACGCGATAATTGAAATATGGATTTTCATTACATAATATTTAAATAATATTAATTAAATATGTATTTGTAGGATACGTTTATCGTGATCATTTACTTTTACTTTAGTTTTATATAGACATTTATATTGATATTTATATTAACATTTATAATATATATTTATATATATATATATTTAACTGTGTTCTCTATTTGTTTTTGTATCATCATAAAATATTTCTTTTATTTATTTACTTATTTACTTATTTACTTATTTATTTATTTATTTATTTATTTATTTATTTATTTATTTATTTATTTATTTATACATATGCAATTATATATTTTTAATAATTAATATATTTAATAATCATAACAATCATATATGAGCATAGCTATTAAAGCTATGTTAGAGAGATAATTATAAATTAAATTGTACTTAATTGGCGTTAAATGCTTTCTGTTTGGTTAAGATTTCATTAAAATCATCACTATCTCTCTAGTCTTAAATATAGTCTTAATATTTAGTTTTTAAACAAGCTACCATTGGTTTGGTACACTACTTCATTTTTGTTAAGATTATTATAAACTTTTAAATTCATTGTTTCATATTTTTTTCCAATTTTTCCCATTTTAATTGCTCAAAAATGAAGTAAAATTGAAGAAATTTTATTTATAATCTAGAGTGCATGAAATTTTCATTTAATAATTTTTTTTGTTACATATTTATTACATTATATAGGTTACCCTTTATTTTTTTTATTGTTTTCCATTATTAATATGTGTATATTTTAGGTAGTTATTTTTTGTTAATTTAATGATAAATTTATATTTTTATGTATTTTATTAACTGACACTTTATTTTATTTTAATGTGTATAATATATATTTTCAATAATATTTAGTTTAATGTTTTTCTTGACGCTTTGGAAGGCGTTCAATGGCTGCACCTAAGCTAGCTTTAGCAGCTGGTAATAGTTGAGGATGTTCAGCAAGACAATCTGATAGTGCTGCTAATAAAACATCTGGATGAAAAAGAAAAGAAAAAGGAATAAGATTTTTATTTTTAAAATAGGTAATTTTTAACTAACCTAAAACCTTCTTTTGCAAAGCTGGTGAAATTCTTCCATTAGCTCCCTCTGACTCTAAAAATGCTGTTAATCGCTGTAATGCAATTTGAGCTTCCTCTGATCCTTTTGATAGAGATTGTGAAAACATTACCTGAAAATATCATGATTTTCGTTTTTTTTAATTAAATAAGTTTTGGCTAATTTTGCTTATAATTGCTGTCATAGGTAATATAGTTCTTCGAACTAGAATGGAAATGGTGGCGCTGATCGCAGTAAAATGAGAGTATCAACAGGAAATGACATTTATGAGTAAATTTCATACGAATTTAACAAGAAATGATATTTCTGAGTAGATTTTTACACTGGATATGAAACATTGCTACATTCACATGACACAAAATCGGGACACAAATGCACCAAATCAGGACTCAAATTACACTAAACGTGTTTTTTTTTTGTTTAATTTTTGTCACGTGATGTCACACAATACAATGGAAATATTTTTCTTCCAAAGGAAAAAAAATCAAAAATTAATTTTTATCTTAAATACTTAAGTGTTTTCTCTTCTTCCTTTTATCAAATTAACTTTTAAAGCTTATTGACAACAGACTTTTCTTTTCCTATACAACCTTATATAATATTATGATGCTGAGAAATATATAAAAAAAAAATTATCATACTCAAAGCCAACCAACATACTGATGTGGGATTTTTCTTCATGTAAACATTATATAGAAATAATTATTTAGGTCAATGTTAAGAGCTTCCTCAATATTGTGTGCTGTTTTGAATGCCGACATGTGGGGAATAATACAGATTTAATATTCTTGGGGGTTTTATCAATTTTCTAGAAGTACTGTATTGTTGTCTAATTTTATTTATCATTTTTCCTTTCTTGCGTTATAACGCCGCTTACGAATAAATATGACTATGATGACACGTCCACGATTATGACTTTTAAGATCTTTAAAGTGTTTTTTTTATTGTTTGTCACGAATTTTGTATAAATTTAAAAAAAAAAGCAAACTGCTAATGGATTGGTACACGACTCCATTTTTGTTAGAGATGTTACCAAATGACAAAACAAAGTAAAAAAAATGAAATTAAAAATAGAATTTCTTTAATTTTAAATTCAGAAAATTATTTCGAAGCTTTTTCTGATTTTTTGTTTTAAAAACATATTCCCCAGACCCTTTAAGGCTCGATAATAAAAGACGTTCGACCTCTAGAGAAGAGGTGTGGGTCTACTGAAATGTGATTATGTAGTCACAATGGGTATATTATATTGGATTGGATTGGATTAAAAGGGGTGGATAAAATCCTGCATTCAGGCCATCAAGCGGGCCCATTACGCATCCCCGATATGTGTATGAGAGTACCGGTTGTTATTACCCCCGGTTTATACCCAATAAGAAACGTCTGGTACTGTTAATGAAGTCCCAGATTTTACCGATTGGTATATTATATACTAATTAAATTTAATAAAAAATACTTGGGGGTGGGGGTTGGGGGTTGTAATGAAAAAAAATATCAAAAACTTAAGGGCATCCTTTACGAACGATCCCTTATGAGATTTTTTTGCAATTTTCTAACCCAAATTATGTCGATAACTAAAAAAAAAAAATTATAATGATTTAAAATTATTATTGCGTATCACTTTAACAAATATGTATACTTTAAATCTACCTTGAAATTAATAAATCGAAATATAATTTGCTATTTCGAGTAAATAAATTACGTTTTATTTTTGTGAAAAACACCTTACCTTTGCTAGTTGATAAATAACTTCTTCCAACGAATATTCGGCATAAAGGAAATCAGCTAAACGAAGTCTACCAGACGTTTCATCATAATCGATTGTGTTTTCTACAAATTTAATAACAACAAAAAAACATTAAAAGGGAAATGTAATAAATATTTTGTTTCATATTCATCATTATAAATTATATATTTCTGTTTATTATACAGTATTAAAAGTTCAAGCCATATTTCTATCAAATAATTATAATTTTAATTACTTGGAATACGAAAAAATGTAGGTACCTTTATTCTTTTCATTTGCAATTTCATTTAATTTTAACAAGGACGGTAAATTTTGTATGGCATTTTGAAGTACTGGCAAAATAGTTGGTTTAACTAGTTTTTCCGTTTCTGTTGTTGGTTTTGCTGTAGATGTGGTCGTTGTTATTATTGTTTGAAAATCCTAAATGATGTCATTTATTAAAATGGACATAAAATATAATATTAATATAACGAGAACTACAGGTTTCTTATTTATTTCAATTTAATTTAATTTTTTTTTTTTTTTTTTTGTAATGATTACAAAAAATATTTAGTTATTTTTATTATAAAAATAATTATGCTAGAAAATGATTTTACCTTCAAAGAAATTTCATCACTTTGATCTTGTGGATGATTTACTGAGTAAGCATTTTCTAAATAATCAATACCCATTGATATGTCTCTTAAAAATTTAATTGCATTTTCACGTGTCATCTATAGTAGGAAAATTATGTTTAATATAAATAAAATATTTGATTTCAATCCAATTATAAATTCATCATTAGAGTTTTATATTTTAATAAAATGTGGTTCATTGTGAATTGTGATGACGTATTAGTTTGTTTTTGTTTTTTTGTTTTTTTTTCATATCTTCATCTCTTGTGTGTGTTTGCGGCTGTTATGAAAAAAGCCACTCATATTTTATCAAGCATGAAAACGTATAAATAAATAAAAATATCTTTAATTTATTACGTATTATTTGAATATGTTCATAATTAAAATTTATTTAAATATGATTCGAAACCAAATTATTTATTTGAATTCTAATTAAAAATATTTAGTAAAAACTTTCTAATTGGATATAATAAATGTGAATAAATGGTAAAACTGTAAACAACACACTTTTTAAATAAATCATCTCTATGTCACTTTTATCTACTCATCATATGAAAATAATATCACATTAGCTCCTACTTATGTCATTGGAAAACTTTGTTTGTTTTTTTTTTAATTTTATTTTTCAATACTTTTTTGCTCCACTTACCAAACCCTTTTGAATAAATTCTTCAACGGCTTTTGCAACACCCTCTTCATCGCCTGTCCAAAACACATATTGTGCCATATCTAGTGCTGAATACTGACCACCACTGTGTCTAAATAGATATTCTGCACTCTAGAATTATAATAGAAATATATTTTATACAAATTGTGTAATCATTTTAAGTGAGTATCGCAAAGTTGATAGGTATCGTTTTGGAGATAAATAACGAAAAGAAAAAAATGAAGAAGATAATGTATTAACGTTTTGACATGCCAAGCTTTGATTTTCTATTAACGTAGCGAGTACAGAATTTATTTAATGTAAAGACTAAAAGGAAAATAAAAATGAGAAAAGCTAAAAATAAAATATAATGTAATTAATTATTGTTATGAGATTGTATCAAAGTTATATACCCTATATCTACATTTTTTTCAAAACTTTAATAAGTTAATTATTTATCCCATAATATGAAAACAAAAAAAAGTAAATAAATAAATAAATCCTTGACAACATTGGTAAGGTACTTAATTGCTTTTTTAATATTAAAAATTCACTTTTCAAAAATCATAACATAATTTTCATATCAAAGCGTTTTCAATGAAACTTTTTTATTATTATGCAAAATATATATTTGCGATTTTAAAATAAAGATATTATTTATTTAATAAATACTCTATTTAAATAATACTGTTGTTTATTCAGTTGTTTTAAATTTAAAAGGTAAAATATCAACAACAAACAGAAAATGTATTATAATTATAAAATAATTTCTATTTTATGTTATATTATCTATTCACATCTATATATTCTACATTTTGAATGGAAAACTTTTCTATCAAAATGATTTGCTCCGGTAAAACTTTATTTGTGCTTTTATGTGTATAATTTTACTAACTAATTGCTGTATCTGAACTTATTCTAATTATGTACTTAGTGGTAGTGCTCTATGAATTCGCAATGGTAGTGAATAATGATCGCTTATAATATCGAATAAGGTACAAAAGAATAATTTATATTTCTCTAGTCTATTATCATATTATAAAAAAATTATAAAGTCTTCGACTACGATAATAAGCTGATGAATAGATTATAAACGTTAATCTATTCATACAAAAACAAGATGTATAAAAAAAATAAAAATAAATAAACGAAAATCTGTGTGAAATCCCTTTACGCTAAATTCTATATACTAAATATGTTGTATTCATCAAACAAAAACCTTTGCCCCTTTAATGTTTCCCGATCGCCTTTCACCATTGTTCGTAATCTCTGAGGACGGAGTCTCTTCAACAATAATCTCGTCTACTATTTGAGTTGATGACGGTATTGTTGTTGGGGTGATTGTTGTACTCGTGGTACTTGTACTACTTACAGATTCGGGATTTTGTCCAAATGCTAATCGAGCTGCTCCATGATATTGCTGAAATTATATTCAAAATTGAAAAACAAAATTAATGTACGTCCAGATCTGTAATGACTTATAGGTTGTCAATAATAAAAATATTCTCATTCAACTGTATCAAGGTAGGGTAAAAATTCAAATTTTCATTTTTTGCCTTATTTATTTTTCTTTGTTTTGTTCATAGTAAACGATAAAATTAAAAAAGGAAAATCTTTTGAGATAAAAATATATGGTTAAGCTTATTAATATCTTTTTGATGGTAATTTGTAAATTTTCATAGCAATGTAAAAGCAACAACAGGTAATATATACAAGGCTATCGAATTCATTTCTTTTATTCAAAGCAAGCAAAACTCGGTCGTGGCCCTTCATAAAAATAAGTTAATTAATTTAATAGGTTCGTTCATTATTTCAGTCAATTTTGTATAAGTAAGTATTCAAGCCACAATGTATTCTTGCCTCAATTTTATCTATTATATAGCGTATTTTATATGTTATAATAAATTTCAAATGGGCGACCCAAAAACCATATACATCCTCCTTTATATAAAGTAAACAATCTCAAATAGAGTGCCGACATTCATTTCAATGGCTTGAAAACCTACTCAAAACTTATGAATGATTCAAATGCGCATATAAATAACAAAACATTTTTCTTTGTTCGGTAAGAATGCAAAATATAAATGGTTTGTACTTTACACAATTGGTAAGACGTGTGGGTTATCATATCTTAGGTATTACATGAAAATGGTATAAAACAAAAATAAATAAATACAAAACCGTGATTCAAGAATTTTACAATTTTTGTGAAAACAATTAAAACTGATAATTATAATAGTCTATACTTTCATCGTCTTTACTTCAAAAATAATATTCAGTTCAGCAAAGATGTTTCCACAAATTTAAACAGTTGTTTATGAATTGATAAACATTTTGTGCAGTAAATAAAAATTATATATAATATAAGTATCAAGTATATAAAAGTACTATTATGCTACATAAAACTAGGTAAGTAACACGATTAAGACGATACCTATTGATATCTTGATTATCCTTTATCCTTTCTTCTTCACAATTTAAGCTTAATTTTGACAGGAATATTTTTTGTTAAATTCTTTCTGGTTAATAAAATATTCAGCAAAAAATGTTCTTACTATATAGTTTATAACATACAAACGATCTGGACTTATTTATAATCCTCATTTAGATTTTAATCTAAAACGCATTGCAAATAAACAAAATTAATAGGACTGTGGAAAAATATGGTGTCGTTTACAGTAAAGCGTTGTCATATGAAAATTATTTTTATATCAAAACTCAATAGAATATAATCAAGTTTGACTTTTAAAATTAAAACTTTTTACATCAATGCTTTTTTTAAAATAAACCATTTGGTTCAAGCCAGGCGAATCCTAATTTTAATGTGACTTATAAATAATCAATGTGAAAAAAGTAAGATAATATAATTATTAATAATCGACGCGTGTGAAAATAACATGAATTGAAATATTCCACAAAAAAAATAATATATATTTTGAGGTTTCAATTGATTTATGTTAAGAGCAAAAAAAAAAGAAATTTTATTACGTGGGTGGAAATGGATCAATCAATTTGTTATTATTATTTCTTTTGTTAATATTGAAGACTTTCAACCACAGACATAATATATTTTTATTAAATTTATAATAGTTAAATAAAATAAGTAAATTATTGCGATATGTTCAAATTACTAACTATAAATAAGCGTGATATTAAAATATATCACCTTTTTAAATTTAATATAAATTAAAGAAATTTTATATAAACATAATTTTTTTTCTTTGCGCTAAATGTTTAAAGCCAGATGATTTAACATTAAGTGGATTTAAATCATTTCTGATATTACATTTTAGATTACGACGAATATATTATAATTTTTAATTTTATATAATTTTTCTGCCATATATATTAGTTATTAATGGTTTATTTTATTTTATGATTCAGCAGCATTTCATCATATTCTTTATTCCAATATCAATCCACAATATTTATGGCCACATCTGGGGACTTTGACATTCTATACAAACAAAATTGAAACAATGTTCAACACAAACATTATAGATGTACTTCATAAAACCAAAATTTTGTTATACCCATCACAAATTAGAAATGAATATATTAATATATCAGATTACGTTTTAATAATAAAAAAAATTCTTCTAAAAATCTTATAAACATCAAAATGCAATATAACAGTGAATAAATAATACATAAATGAATAAATATATAAAATTCTTAGAAGACATATTGCACAATAGGGAATTAGATGTGTTTGTTAACCAAAATATGATATTAGCTATTCTGAAAGTATTCACATAAATTTAGATAATACGTATATTGTTGAATTGATATTGAAATAAAGAATATGATGAAATTGTTTAGAAGGATATTTATTTTAAAACCAGAAAATTATTACATTTTTTATTTTCCATTTTTTTTATTATTTAATATTCAATTTACATCCGAGTATTATAAGAATAATCTTAAAAGGAATTAAAACGGCGAATTCAATATGGCATAAATACATAACATAACTTCTAATTTGTTTTTATTTAATTTTTTTAGTTCATATATTTGTGGATCAGATTCATTTATTTTATTTTAATGTTTGGTTGATTTTAGAATAACTACTTAAAGTTATCACGTGCAATAAGAGCGATAACTTTATTTAAATATGATCGAAAAGATAACTTTTAACTTGTCGAAAGATGTCTGAGCAAATCTTTGATTATTAGGTTTTTATTTTCTGTATTATGTATTAATTTAATTTTAATCAAAATAATCTTGATTTAAATGAATTTTAACAAATCGCATGTCATTTTCTATAAAATATCTGATGTTTTTCATTCCTGATTTAAAATTAATTTATGTAAATCATATTCATACAAATATTTCAATCAACCTCATATTGACTTAATAAAAAATCCACTAGCAAATGCATATTCATGAGGCCAATAATCGTTAAAATAAATGATTCAATTATAATTGGAAGCTTTTAACATTTCAATAGTCAAGCAAACGAAAATTATATAGTCATAATCACTGTGAGAATGTAATACATATAATATAAATATAATATACCATTTGCAGCATAAATTGAATAATGCTGTTGTCGAGGGAAAATGGAATTCTCTGAATACTTAATGGAATAAGGTTTGAAATTGAAACTATTATCAACATACTATCATCATAATTTTGTAAATTACCAACACAAGAAAAGTCATATTTACTAACAATAATAATAAAAGAAAAATATATAATGATATAAAACAACTATACTTTGCCTTCGTATAGAATCAGATTAAAATAAGCGACAAATTAATCTGAAACATTGAAAATTTTAGTTTATATGTATTTCATAAATCGAGTTATAAATAATGTATAGAAGATTAATTTCATATGTAAGTTTCTTACTAATATTACAAGTAGATTATAGGCAACCAATTAAAACTAAATCAGGATAGTAATAGAGTTATAGGTGTTTGCTATAACATGCATATAAAATTTGAAATATATCTAAGGTCGTCAGAGTAGAAAAAAATGAGAAAGACCTGGGCCTTCTTTCATCCCAATAATTATTTTCTTTAATGTATCTCAAATTGCTCTGCAATCTGAGCACCTACCAATCTGATTTTTATTTATTGTTAGTGTGAAAGTTTAACGATTTTGTGAAGAGAAAACCATCAATAATATTTGATATTGTTTCCTCTGTAGAAGTTTAAATCTGAAATAGAAAAACGTGAACTTCTTATTTTAGAATTTAACTTTTCTAATCAATTTTTTTTTCTTGATACTCTATTGACAACAAAATCTGATTTCTTTTCTAAGATCCATTCTTTTGACCACGTCTATTTTCTTAGTAATCAAATCAAATCAAAAAATTATCAGAAACAAAAAAGTTGTGAAATGCTTTGATTGAAAAATATTAACAAAAGGTCATTATGTACGATGTCGATGGCAAAAACAAAAATATCGATTAGGGTTTTCATGTTCGTGGAATTGATATAATGTGAAAAGTTTTGTAAACCAAATGATATTTGAGATTTTAAATGTTTATATTTTGCAACAAAAAAAAACTTGTTAGAAATACTAAAATAAGCTTTATAAAACTAATTTTGATGTGGATCTAATGGCGGCATAATACCTAAATAACTATTTAGATAAATTCTAAAATGCGTTCACCACACCATCAAATTTATAAAATCACTTCAATTATATTTATCAAATGGGATTACCATAAGCCATCGACTATGTAGCCAGAATGCTTTTGGCATATAATCGAAAACATTAGTTGAACACCAATGAAATAGACGGACTGTAGATATAGATACGATTTAAAATTATGAAATGTTAAACTGTATGAAGTAATAACATTTTCTCAACGGAAATATTTAAAATACAGCTTATATTAAGGTTATTGCGGTATTATCGCCTTATATTCATATGTATATTTAAAGCATATATGTTCAACATTATAATATATTTATTTATTTATTGTAGAATAAATCTGGTGAAAACCTATTATGTATTTATTTAGATTCTGAATTTCCATATTTTACTAAGAGAAATTAAATCTCAATTATTAGTGCCACAAAAGAACAGTAAACAATGTGTAAATACTAAATATATATAAGGGTATATGTTGAAAGTTACAGAAAACCTTATGTATGAAAATTTCATACATGAATAAAAAGTTTCTCATTTTTATAACACTTTGCATTTACAAAAACAAAATAATAATAAATAAACCGATCAGAGGTTAAAATAATAATATGTATTGCTATTCTCATTAGTTGTTTTAACCTTTGATAATTTGACCTTTATAAATAAACCTTTGAACAAAAAAACTTTATATTCAAATGAAATTTTATATTCTCTAACCTACATTTAATTTTAGTTAAATATTCTTTTGTACCGCTTAATAAATGTTAATTGAAAATTGATTGCCTCTGCAAAATTTCAAGGCTAATTTTTTCTTTAAATTCTAATTACAAAATAGAAAAAAAAAGTTTTCATGAATAACTATTTTACAATATAAATATTTTAGAGTTTTCAATTTAAAATTTAATATTTCTAAATCTTAAATCATGTTACACTTACATTGATCATATTATGTGTAGGTATTTTTTTTTCTTTTCAGAAATTATGTTCAGTGAAAAAATGAATAAAATTTTAGTCTCGAAAAACTTATTTTCATGTATTTTCGGATCTTTTTTTTTAATTCTGAATTTAGGAGGTAAGTTGAAACGGTTGAGTAAAATTTGATTGTCTAAAATTGAATATTATATAATTACAAATATGTTAACTGTATGATTAACTAAAATTAATATACTTATTATCTCCATGTTAAAATGCATTTTTATACTTG
>JAABKK020048768.1:0-12022 GCA_011634745.2 Catotricha subobsoleta | reverse complement strand
TTTAGTACAAATGAAGGTTAGAAATTAGAATAAAGAAAATATCGAAAGGCATTCATAAGTAAATAAAAACATATATAACAAACTTTTTCTAATTTTATACCTATTAATTTAGTAAACATTTAATGGATTCTATTCGACATAAATCTGAAATAAGTTTTTAACAAAATTATTGAAAACAAAATATTTGATAATAAAATAAAAAATTCTAATAAAATATAACTAATAATTATTAACAATATTTATTTATTGAGTTTATAAATAAAAACATGCATAAATATATAGAAATCTCAGGACATATAAAAGAAAAAATAAAAATATTATTATGATCTTTATCTGAGCCCTGTTTCATAAAAATTACAAGTTTACAAGTTGACATTTAAACCGTAACTCATTAAAGGTACATTAATGTTATTTGGTGTATTCAGTGAAACTTTGCAGCTTGTTAAAATAAACAATTTTGCCACAGACACAAGACCTCTACGATAAATCATTCTCAAGATATTCCACTTCACAGAAACAGACATATTGACATACTTGTGAAATTATAGTTAAAAAGTGACAGAGAGTGAACCAATCTCTGTGGGTTTTTCATGAGAATTCTACAAGTATGTGAATATGGCTCTTTCTGTGAAGTGTAATATATCTTGAGAATGGTTAATAGGGTGATGCGATTTTTTGTTTTTATTAGAATAAGAATCGGCTTGGTGAACGAAAATGGCCAAATTCAATTCTGAACAACATTTGTTCTGCAGGTTTTTTTATAAGCCCCTACTTCCATCCCCTCAAGAGGCATAACATTTTGTATGAAAACAAAGGAAAAACTGCATAGGAAGCTGCATATAATTTTGCTATAACATCGAAATAACTTAAAATAAGTGTTTAAATTCCATTTTCGTTATATAGTGTGTTTTATTTAGAGGTTCTTTGAAGTTAGTGATAACTCATTGAAATTCCAAGCTTCTAAGTTTTACTAGTTGTAGTTTGTTGCACCCCCATATTGTTCAAAATGGCGAATTTGGCTATTTTGAGGGTACTCAAGCTACTATCGAGCTAAGAAGTTAGGAGGTTCAATGAGTTGTTACATACTTCAAAGGACCTCTGAATAAAAAACCGACTATAAAATGAAAATGGAATTTAAGCACTTAACTTAAGATATTTTGATTTTAACCACCATAATTGTTAATCGTAGAGGATTTATGTCTTTGTACAAAATTGTTTATTTTAACAAACTGGAAAATTTCACTGAAAACACCAAATCACATTAATGCACCGTTAATGAATTACAGTTTCCATGTCAACTTGTAAACTTGTAATTTTTATGAAACAGGGCTGTTGCTTAAAAAAAAAAATTAGTGGCATATAATTTGTTTGTGTGTAATATATAGCATTTTTCTGTATTATAAATTTTACAATATTATATTATAATGTATTTATAGATAGTAGTAATGGTAGTGGTAGTAGTTATAATAGTAGTTATCACGTATATAATATTATTTTTTAGCTAAAATAAATTATCACATTTACTTACAATTCTATAAAGAAAATTTAGTATTTGGCCTGAATTTAACGTTTCTCTTTTTTGCTTCTTATTTATTTATTTATTTTCTTTTTTTTTTATTAATATAATACATTTATAAATATAATATTTTAACATACATATTTTAACATCAATTGTAAATTAAAATTACATTCAATTAATTATTATCAATTTTTATTTGTTTAAAACTATAACCTAATGAGAAGTATAAATTCAGGCGATATTATATTAATTATTATAAAATAAAAAATTTGTTTATTATTGCGATAAATTAATAAATTAATAATAGACTGTACATAATAAAATATTATACAAACATCTATGGAGGTTTATTTTTATTATTTTTTGGACTAGATAGTGTGGTTAATGTGTTACCACTTTGTAGCACCGTATAAAATGGTGTACCGCCACTATTGTTACCAGTTTCATTGTGAGATTCTTCATCTAATATGACACTACTATCGGCAGCTGATGGTATTGTTGGTAAAAATCTAACACCTAAGCGTGGCGGAGAACAGGATAGTTCGGTACTCTCTTCCTGCACAGCATGTTGACGAACGAGACGTGGTTTGGCTATTGCAATTGATTGTTTTCCTATATAAAATTGGTTTTTATATACAGAATTAAAGTATACTTTTTTTTTTATTGTTTCATATATGTAAATTTTAATTACCACATATAGGAGGTAAAGGTGTATTACTACCAGCGCTAGATCTTGACATCCTAAATGTGGATGTACTAGCCGTTGTAGCAGATGCAGATGAATCATTTCTCGAACTGGATAAATTTGAGTCTTGGGAGGTTTTTCGAGTTATTAACCACGATGAATGTCTTCTTCTTGGATCTAATATTCTAAGTGGAATACCACAATGATGCGGTGGACCATGACGCCATGAGTCCGATCTAGACGAACTAAAATTCTCACTTGATACTGAGCCGGCACGTTTATATTGTTTTTGTTGGATTTCAGCAATTTGGTATGCATATTGGTCTGATCTGGCATCTCTTCGATTATCTGATCGTTTCGTATGTTTATTACATATTATTCTTCCCCATGCTCTTGATAAAATACTTTGTGGTATATCAGGAACATGATTTCGAGGAATTTCTTGATCTAATAGTTTGGCACATGCACACGTTTGTCCTGTCATAATTGGTGGCATTTCTTTAGAAGATCTTTCTGCTAGTGAATTTGTATTAGCAGGAGTTTGTCTATTGCTAAAGTTGGAACTATGACGGCATCTGCCAATACCTCGCGTTACACGAGACTCCTCAATTGCTTTACATATTAGCACGCAGTCTTTTTTGAATTGTTTTGTCATTATAGCATATAAAAATGGATTACAACAAGAATTTAATGGTAGCACAAAAACAGTAAATACTTTTGCTTGTTCCAGCGATATGAGATGGAGCCCAAAAACGGCCGTTAAAGATAAGAAAGCTATAGGTGACCAACATATAAAGTCCGTAAATACTAATAATGCCATTCGCTTAGCTATTCGTGAGTCATTTGAATTCCATGCCTGTGATCCACGAATAGCACAATACATCTTTAAATAACATCCCATTAGAATTAAGAAAGCTACTCCATTAATGAACATTAAAAATACTACATACGCCAAACTAGCAGGACCATTGGTTGTTTCAAAAGGCAGACATACTGCAAATTTTCTATAATCTGATATACCAAGTAGTGGTAGGATAGCCATTGTTAACGCAAATAACCAACCAAATATCATTATGTATCCGGCATGACGTAAAGACAAACGTTTGTTCAGATGCATGGCATGAGTTATTGCATAATTTCGTTCTAACGTTATCACAGCTAGTGTGTATACTGATAACTCAGAAGAAAGCACAGCTAAAAATCCAGCTACTTGACAGCCGAAACTCATTTGCCACGGAATTGCATACATTCGAAATTCACCTAAAGTGGATGCATCAACTACTGCTAACATTCCTAAATATATTCCCATAAAAAAATCAGCTGCTGCCAAATTACAAACTAAAAATCTTGGCACATCCATTTTTGACCGTGAAAAAATTAGCACAAACACAACTGTACCATTTCCCAACATAGCCAACAAAAATACAACCCATACACCACACCGCAATGTCCACCAATCAAATAAATCTTGACATGGTAAAAATGGGCCAGGTAAAGGTAAGCATTGCACTGAACCAGGTACTATTTCTGAACTATACTTTGTTGGTGCTGTTTCTTCCTCAAAATATTCTTCAACGTACGCTGGTAAATTTCCTGGGTATGTGAAATCTTGGCCAAACGAATCCCACAATTCGTTAATTTGACTACCGAATTTCTTACTCAAATTATCTACAACAACAAAAAAAGTTTGATATAATAATATAATTAAACATTACTTTGAAATCTTACGTAGTTGAGGCCAAATATCCGTTTGACTGTTATTCCACAAGCTCATATCAAATTCATTATCAGTTGGAAATAGAACAGCCTCTTGTAGCGGTGGTTGCTTTGATGTACCCGTCATCGTTACCAATGGAAGAAATGGGCAACAATGGTAGGCGTACGATAAAACCAATGTCTAGAAAAAAGAACGTTGTATTTAGAAATTAGAATTATTAGCGCATAAAATAAATTAAAATAATTCATTATAAAAAACATCCCAAAATAATGACTCATTTCGCGTGATAAAACAATTTAATACAGATCAAAGTTATGTTTCTTTTCAATTCTAACACTGTCAGCAAGATGTCTGTATTAATTTACAGTAAATTATTTAGGCAACCAAAAAGACTATTCCGAAATAATGGAGAAAATGTTTTATCTAATGATTTGAAAACAAACAAATGAATCGAAAAGAGGGTCAAAAGGACATTGTACTCAAAACCAGGAAATTTAACGTTTAACATGGTAAAAAAAAAAGAAAGACGACATAAAAAGGGGGAACCGATAACATTAAAAAATGACTACAAATCTAAGAGAAAATAAGAAATTACCAAATTAACAAACAAAAATAGGAGGATGAGAACGAAAAGATTAATGCACTCAATCAGTATAGGGTTTAGCTTAAAGACAAAATGTAAGCAAAAAAAAAAAAAACAAGCAAAAAACATAACATAAATTGTAGAATGTGATGTTCTGAATAATCTTATGTTATATCGTGTAATCGTGTATATTGTCATTCATTTGGAATTGAAAATCGATTCTTATCTTAAGCCTTAACAAAATATATTTCTATATAAGAAAAAAAACTCTATTTGTTGATTTATGCTAGCAATACAATTAAATAGAGATATGGCATATTTTAAGCATTATTCACATACAATTAGAATATTTGGATAATTATTATCACACGGTGAATAATAACAATGCAATCCCATATATGTAAGTAAAGTGTAACGATGATAAAACTTATTTCTACATCTTACCTGAATGCGAGGAAATGCGTCTGGTGTTGGAAAATCTCTTAGTTTCGGATTATTAAATGTTTTCAAATGAAGTATACGATTAAGTCCAATTCGTGGTAATCGAGGAAAAATGTTATTTCCTAAATTTCTGAACATAAATTTTATGTTAATGTTTTTGACATAACACACTTTATTTTTAAAATGGGTATTAGGGTGGTTCGTTTCCCAAAAGTTTCGATTTTTCTAGCTCCAAAAGCATTATTAGATGTGACTGGACCTAAAACAACTATTTTTAATGTTTCGGTTAGAATTTATTAAAGTCTAACCACCGCGCCAGCGCAATCCAGTTGAACACATGATTTTGAGCGTTTTTGTTTCTTCATATTCTATATTCTATAACTTTTGAAAGAATTTATGAAACGTCAATTTTTTTTTATTCGCAGGATTCAATTTTGAAACTTTTTTGTACAGAAGTCATTCTGGTCAAGTCCTTAGATCTTGAGATATACGGGTTCAAGGTCGAAAGAATTTTATTCAAAAACTTGCATCTTTTTTACATTTTCTTAGCCCACATAACTTTTGAATGTGTTTACAAAATTTCAGTACATTTTTTTTTGTTATTCTCAGGATTAAATTGTGAAACGTTTTTCTATAGAAACCAACCCGGTAAATTATCTAAATCTTGAGATAAATATTCGGGAATAAAATTAAAAAACAGTTGGGAATCGATGATTTTTTCAAAAATTTTGAAGTTTCATAAATCCTTTTAAAAGTTATAGAGAATATAGAAGATGAAAAATCGCTCAAAATCACATGTTCACCGCGCAGGTGGTTAGATTTTAATAAATTCTAACCAAAACAATAAAAATTTAAAATAGTCGTTTTAGGTCCAGTCACATCTAATATAATGCTTTTGTAACTAGCAAAATCGAAATTTTTGGAATTCCCATACAAAAAACGAACCACCTTAATAGCTATAAACAATATTCAACTTATTGCTTAGAAAAAAATTATCCATTTACCAAATTAATAATTTTTTTTTATAGTTTGCAAATGGATTTGTTTTTTCAATCAATGATCATCATTATTCTGCACTCATAAGTTAAGGGGGAAAAAAACTTCCTACAAGTTTTCCCACTAAGTGAAAAACGGTAAATAAATACATATCTACAAATATTTCGATTCTCGTATTTTAATGTTTTGCAAGACTAAGACATCCTAAGATGCTTTCTTATTTACAAAACATCGAAATTGCGATAATTGAAATATTAGTAAATACTTGTTTTCTTATGAGAGCAGGTTTCTAACTTATAATTGACATGATTACAATATAGCATATATATTTAACGTACAAATCTTCAAGTTGTAAAAATCCAGCAAAAGATTCATCGTGAATGAAATTAATCATATTTCCTTCTAAATCACTGCAAACAACATAATTTAAGAGAAACAAATAAAATATTTATGTTAAAATGTAGAAAAATAGGCAATAGAAAATATCCCGGGTAAAAATTTACTTTACGTGACTTTATTTTACGTTTTTTGCTAATTTATAAATACTTTCAAGGGTATACTTTATTAATATCCAAATTGTGACGTCACTTAAAGTTATTCTGATGTAAAATCAACTTATTTTAAGAAATCATAAAATACTTAAAGTAACCAAGTACCAGTAATACAAGAAATCGTAACGTATTCTTAGGGTGGTAACTTTGAACAAGGCTAGTAAAAATCCGTGGATTTTTCGAATAAAAAAATCACAGATTTCTAAGCTTTTTTCGGACAAATCATTGGGTTTCTCGTGGTTTCTTATTAACACTATAATGCAATAACAAAGTTTAATCATAAAACTATAGATTTGCCCAAGAACATCGTGGGTATCTGATATTTTTTTTTCAGTTTATCCACGGATTTTTACTAGCCTTGTTCAAAGTTACCACCCTTAATGTAAATCCAAATTCAGATTTTGGCTGTACTTCAAGTACTTTATGATTTTTGACCTAAACTTAAAGTAATTCAAATTTTAATTTTTGTACTACATTAAGTACATTATGATTGATATCTTGAACTACTTTAATTTTACGTCAGAATAACTTTAAATTACGACACAATACAATTTTAACAACTTTACAACTATGAAGTAGTTATAAGTTATCTTAATGTATATTATAACGTCCGCTGTTTGAAAGGTATGAATTATTTTTGTAAAATTGTGTAAAGCACTTTTTTTTTATCCGGGATATTGTTTATAAATCGTGACATACAGTAATTGTAACTTTGGTAATCCAACAAAAGCATCATGAGGAATTGTTGCAATTTCATTGTATGAAAGTAGCAAGTCATGTAATTGTGCCAATCCTTTAAATGGTTTCCCATGTATCGAATCAATACGATTATCAGATAAATCTCTGTACGAATAAATGAAGAATGAGAGAATACATAAATGTATGTAATATTATTAGGGTTATCATTCTAACATATCTTAACTAATAAAAACCAAAAAAAAAAAAGTAAACAGAAAAAAATGGTAAATTGAAGTAAGTGACTCACAAAATTCTCAAATCTTTGCAATGTGATAAATCAGGAACATTTCTTAATTTATTGGATTTTAATTCTCTGAAAAGTATTTTAAGGAATGAAAAAAACAAAATATTAGATGCAAATAAAATTAGAAAAAGATTTCGGGAAATTTTACAAGCTTTTCAAATGTGATGAATTCAAACATAAATCACTCGGTATATAGGATAAGCTTGCACGATCCATACGAAGAATTTCCAGCGATGGACATCCGTCAATTGATGGTAAATCTTTTAAATTTCTGGCATCCGATAAAACTCTGTGCATTTAAAGAAAACAGAAAAATAGTTATTAAAAATTGTAGATAAAATAGTATTTTTTTTTTATGCTTGAATATAAAAATACCTACAATTTTCTCAGTCGTGACATATTTTGTAAAGCACCTGTTTTGATTCCAATCAATGGATTTCCTCTTAATTCTAATGTTATCAGACTTTTTGGCAGATCATCTTTTGATATCGTTTTTATTTTATTTCCCGATAAAAAACTGAAAATCAAAATTCATAATGAATTAATGAATGAAAACCAAAAATAAAAAAAAGGAGAAGAAACGAATGCATCTTTAGAAACTTACAGTTCTTGCAGATTTATTAATTTATCTAATTCACTGGGTATCGATGACAATAAATTTTCATCAAGATCTCTGTAGGAAGAAAATTAAAAAGAAAAAACATTGTAATCAAATGAAAACATTGAAAAAAAAAGAGTATATTTCTATAAATATATTCTCTATAGTCTGTTCCATATAAATAGACCAACGGTTTCTGTTTTGAATTTGAATTCAGCAATGGTCATTGGTCAGGGTTGACTTATTACTCATCATGTCATATTTATTATTTAGGTTTATGTCGTTTATGCTTATAGACAACCATGCATAAAACCGTTGGTCTCTTTATATGGAATAGACTATAGTTTAGGGTGACCGCCAGATACATTTTTTTACGCTAGGGAAAGCTTAGGAAAGACCATGGAAATTCTATTGGATTTCATTCCATCAACCATAATAACTTCAAAAATATTCCGATTTTTGTGTCGTGCTTAAAAAGTTGGAAATTCAGGATTGGTACTTTCTTCCTAGATATATTTAATTCATTAACTCTAGATCCTTAATGAAAAGTTTCTAGAAATAAAGTACAATCCTGAATATTCGAACTTTTCAGTCCAACAGTTGTATTTTTGGCGCCTTTAATGCTGATTAGATGAAATCCAGTACAATTTCCATAGATTTTTCATAAGTTTTCCATAGGTTTTCTATAGAAAATTTCACAATCCTTGTGGGAACCTCTAAACATCAACCGATTTTAATTTTTATTTTTAGTTTCATTTTCAGATTGAAAAGTTAGAAACTTTTGACACCTTGTCCGTTAAGATCCGAGAGAAAAACGTATTTGGAGGTCACCCTAAGTTGTTAAAAATATACCAAAAAAATTAAACTTACAATACTTTTAAGTTAGTTAAATTGCTAATTGAACCGGATTGAATTTCCGATATGCGATTTCTTTTGAGCAATCTGCAAGTAATTTTAAAGACAAAATCATTAGAACTTAATATTTCTAAAATATTTTTTTTTTTAAATTGATTTTTTCATTTCAACTTACAAATAATGTAAACCGTCCATTTTGGGAAAAACTCCTGCATTTATGTTCAACAGATGATTTGATCCTAAGTTTCTACAAAAATAAAAAAAAATCAAAATAAAATAAAATTAGTTTGTGTTAATTTGTAGAATTTGTATTTACCACACAAAAATATAGAAAATTTCTCACAATATAAAAGTGAGTTTTTTTTTTTTTAATTTGTTTTGTTTCAAAACATCTAAATTAGCGGATTTGAATTTGAAACAAAAAAAAAAAAATATTAATGTGAAATGTAGTAGGAATGGCAAGCGTTTTTTTTAAGGTGTAAATTTTCTGAATTGTATTTTTGTTATTTTGTCTTTTTTGTTCTTGTGTTTGTATATCCGAATTTCTTCACTATTCTTTTATATTCTTCTACCAAAACACAGTTAAATATTATTAATTATTTGAGAGTGTGCTGTATTTTAAGTTAGTTTTGTCTGTTTTTTTTTCTGTTGTGGTTGTTGTTTTTTATTCTTTTATGAGTTGTGTTTGTGATCAAAGATTGACAGAAAACATGCAGGGTAAATTTTTTTATTAAAATACATTTAGAAAAAAAAAAAAAAAAAAACTAAAAATTATGTTAAGGCCACAACACACATAGTGGGAATATATATTTTATGAATAATATTCAGCCACGACTCACAGTGCTTCCAAAGATGTTAGACCAATGAGAGCTTCGGTTGGGACACTTTGTAGCATATTTCCTTCTAGACGAAGTGTACGAAGATTTTGTAGACTTACAAATGTAATACCATCCAAATTCATTATTGCATTACCATCAAGTTGCCTATTTTTTTTTTTATTTAGTGTTCGTTTATTTTGTAACAGATTTATTAAATGAAACAAAAAAAAAACATATTTATTTAAGATTATCGTTTGATTAGTTGAGACGACAGTTTAAATAGAATAAGTCGAAGTCGAAAGAGAAATTTTTAAAGGAAAAAAGCGCGTTTATTCTATATTTAAAAAAAATGAAAAAAAAAAGATAATCCTTTAACGCCAATGAATGTCTAAAATTTTAAATACTTAGCACAATTTTTAATTATAATCATTTCTATTTCATAGGCTTTTTTCACAGTAATGTAATTGTTAGTGATGGCAACGAATAGTTGGCCAAATAGTTGAAAAATTGCTTATAACTTAATGGGTAGCTAACGAACAATATCCATACAATATTTCATCTGAAAGGTGCTGGTAAAATAAGAAACAACATTTCGTTTAGCCGCTGTGATTTAATATTTCGGCACCGAATAGTTGACCGAATATTCAACCAAATAGTGGCAGGATTTTAATTCACAGCTGCTAAACGAAATGTCGGATCATAATGCGATATTCATAAGAATTGTTTTTTTATTCTATCCACCTTTCAAATCCGTTAGGTTATAGGCAAATGTTCCAACTATTCGGCCAACTATTCGTTGCATCTCTAGTAAATGATCTCAATTTTAGGTTTCAAAAATCAACAAAATAGAATAGATTTCACGTTACTTTAATAACATAGCCAAATAAGTACCTATTTTACAGCCAATTATTTTTATTTAGGAAAAAAATTTCAATATTTTTTTTTTACCAATAGTCGTGGATATAATCAAGTATGACTTTAGCAATTAAACAATATTTATATATATTATTGCTTAAATGCATTAACATTTTTATAAAAAATTAAAAAAAAAACAAAACAAAAAACAAATCACTTACAATGTTGTTAGAGCTCTCAAATGTTTTAAAGCTTCTCCAGGGACTACGGTAAGGCCACAATTGTGTAATGATAAACGCTTTAATTTACGTAATCCTAGAAATGCATCTGAATCAATTTTCGATATACTGTTGTCGGATAGAACACTGAAAGAAAGAAATTGTAGATAATAATGATTTTTGTTTAAATTCTTTATTAATTGGATAAAAAGAAGTAATTTTGTTTCTTTTTTTTTTATAATTAAAACTCTATGGAATACACAAATGGAATACGACATGGAGCTTGGAAAGAGTTAAGTATAGCATTTATTTTAATTGAAATCCTTGCACGCAAATTATATAAAAGAAAAAGCAAATAATGCTCACAAAAAAAAGAACTAAAACTAAATTAATTTTTTTTCTTATATTTCCAAACTATAAATATGTCGCTCAGTGAATTTCTGTTTCCTGTTGTCTATTGACATAAAACCAAAGCAAAATTAAATTGCACCAATAAAATATCATTGGAAATCAGATTAAAAGCTTTTATAGTTTGCCAAACATTAAAAGCGGATAATGTATAAAATAAAAAAAACAAAAAAAAAAAGAGAAGAAAAATGAATTGAGACTGTGTAAGTGTGTAGTGTAGTGTGTATATGTGGTGTACATTGGGTTTAGTTTTAGAGTCTAGAATGTATTGAAAATCGAAGAAGAAAAACTTTTAGCTTTAACCCCGAGTCAAAATGTAGCCATTTACCACAGTATTATGAGAGCTTCAGCCTTTTTAATAATAGTGAAATGGAAAAGCATAAGTTAATAACGGAGCATCAAGCCGCGAACAGAATAGCTAACTAAGATGGTTTAGCAAATTATACAAAACGAGCTGCCAATAGATTGGGTACATATCTTCATTTTGAGTAGAAAAAAAACGCAACCAATAGGTACAGGCTTACAAGCATAGGTGCACACGCTTCTGATTTCAGGGAGGGGTACATTTGAAAAATTAAGATAGGGTATAACAAAAATTACGACCAAAAAAAAAAACGATCTTCAACTTTCAAGAACCAGCGACTATTGCAAAACGGCCTCAAAATAAAGTTACGAGCAAAAAAAAAACGGTTTTCAGTCCTCAAATACCGCGGAAAAAATGCAAATCGTATTTTGGAAAAGTGAAAAAAGATACTATTTTTTCCATTTTGGAAATCGACATAGGGTAATTCTGAAA
>JAABKK020048757.1:0-12026 GCA_011634745.2 Catotricha subobsoleta | reverse complement strand
TTATTATTATTATTATTATTATTATTATTATTATTATTATTATTATTATTATTATTATTTTTATTATTATTATTATTATTATTATTATTATTATTTTTATTATTATTATTATTATTATTACTATTATTATTGTAGTACTTGTCGGTAAGGTGTACATTTTGTACGTGTAACATATTTAAAATATAATACAGAATATATTTCAGAATAGTTATTTATACATAGAACAACACACAGAACGAAGTTTATTGGATCGTATAGAGGGTACATTATTTTAAATGGCGTTTAACAGAAGTATTACTAGTAGCACCTTTACATGACATTTTGACAAATGGAATTAGAAGATGTGTTATAATTACTGGTGTTGTTTGTAATAAAATACTAATAATAATAAATTCATTTCGTTAAATTTCCAGTTTTATGTTTTTTTTATAAATGTATTTTTATTTATATTTATTTTATAATTTTTATAATAATTTCATTTCATTTTTTTTCTTTAATGTTAGAATTATTATAATGTATTATAATAATTAATTTATTATTAGAACACCTGATAGTCTTTGGTTTGATTTTCTTAAAATAAAATTTTCATTAATTATAGATTATTTCGTTTTGAAATAGAAAAACCAAAAAAAAAACTTAAAACAAAATCTAAAAATTATTATCATTTCATCATCGTTCTATTTTCTTGTTCTTTTTCATGTCTAACTATATATTAGATTTAGGTAGTTTTTTTATTACATAGAAGATATCTAATAAGTATATAGCCTATAACAATAATTATACCGGAATGATTTCAGAATGGAAATTATTCTCATCATCATATTTTTATTTTTTTTTTATATATATATTTTATTTCTTTAAAAAGTAGTTAGTTGCATGGACATGATTATTTCTATTTTATTTTTTATTACTATTTACTTATTTATTTATTTATTTTTTTTTTTTTTTTTGATAAATGAGTATATGTTACGCAGTAGGTTAAGGTTATATTATGTAGTTTATAATAGAAATGTTTGAGTGAATGTAATGTACAAGTAATATTCATTATTATTATACCGGTTTTCATCTAAAAAAAAAAACATAAAAAAAAACAACAACAAATTGAAGGGTGCGTTTTTTTCAAAAGGAAGTCGGTACCAATACAAAAAATATAAATATATATATAATTATATATAAACATAAGCACGATATAAAAAATTTAAATTACTTTAATTACATTTAAACTATTAAAAAATGAAACGAAATACTTTATATATTGTAATATAAAATTTATGTATTTTTATGAAATTTGGAATTATTCTACTCACTTCAATTTACTTGTGTGTAAAGCGTATAATTACTGCGTCTTGTAACATCTATTTTAATAATAATTTTGAATATGGTTGTTTTTTTTTTATTCTTTTTCTGTGAATATTAAATTTTATGTATCTTTATTATAAAAAAAAAAATGAATTAGACGTAGATTTTATATCGTGTCAACCATTCAAAAAAAAAATTATATACATTTAAATATTATTTTAACATAAAATCATATATTTTTATGTTCATCAAACCAATTCGGTTAAAAACAATTCTCTTCTTTGTCTTTTTTTTATGCTGATTGCAAAGCTATAACAAAATCAATATTTAAGCCATATTTAAAATCGGGTCATAAGGTCAATACAAATTGTTTTCTTTCCACAAAATTGCTGACGTATTAAAAGTTGAAAATTATTAAAGGCAACTTTTTGCAAACGGAAAAACTTTTTACATTCAATTAATTTATTGACTTTTAAATTTCGAATTAGAAATTTAATATTAATTAAATTTATTGATATATTTGATGGTAAAGACTGCTATGGGGAATGGATGATAAAATTTAATCAAATAGTAATTAATGTATTGAATTAAAGTAAATACTTTCAAGACCAAATATTATGTCAACAAATGCAAATTTGTTACAGAAATTTCATTAAAAAATATTTTGTCCATAAAATAACAATATTTTATGCTATATTTGTATTGATTCGAAATCAGAATAATTCGGTTTAAATATAATAAGCTTCAGTTAGCCATTTTGCATATAATCCTTAAATTGGATTCGTTTATATTCAATAAGTTTGTAAGCTCATCAATTTTTATATCGAAGTTTTTATAATTCTGAAATAACATTTTATTTTTGCTGGGTTTGTAAACACAAAATGCTATGTGACTTGAATGTCTGATCGAATTATTTACTCTGAATAACGTTTTCATTAACTTTTAAGTATTACGATTTTGAGATAGACTTAAATTCTCAAATCAAAAAGTAGTCGAAAAAAAACCAATGAGACTTTGAATTTATTGCGAAATCAAAACACCTTTGAACTTTTATATAGTGTGTCGTGTTTTCATGAGCTGAATGAGTTCTGTGAGTCTTATTTTTCATTTTATATACCCAAAGGTATTATAAGCTTGTTTAAAGTTAACTCTAACTTTATACCACACAATCCATTTCACTAACAATATCGTTACAAACAAGACACAAATCAATAAAATTCTTGTTTTTATTTATTTTTTTTTTAAACTTTTTCAAGAAAATAAAGACACGACAACCTAAATAAAACAAAATGAAAGAAAATTTGTCAAGAAATAAATTCGACTTTAGTTTATTACTCTTTGTGGTGGTTGGGTGTTCGTTTTATGCATTTTCATGGTATGATTACTAAGTTGTCAGCTCGCGTACAAAAAATGTACATCTATAATAACTAACGAATAATATGCATTTTATTTTTATATATTTATATTTTTCTATATATGCGCTTCATAATAATTTAAATTTTCCATTTTCTATAAGATATTATTACGCGATGACGATGAAAGTAATATACTAGAATATATCATATGTAAAATTCACAAAACACTTCACATCTACATGGAACCCAAACAAGAAGAGAATTTGTTTCGTATTTTGTTTACATCCATAGATTTTGAGTAGGTACATTACATACTTATACATGCATGTAAATTGTCTCGATGTAAAGCGCATACAAATATGGGATAAACGTAAATTTCGTTTTATAATGTTTATTTCAAGCTTTCGAATTTTTTCAGTTTTTTTTTTTATTTTTATTTTTTATTCTGTGTTTAAAGCAAATATAAACAGAAAATATTACGGTAAATATAGGAGCAAAAAGAAAATGTATGTCGTCGTAAGGTTTTATACCATTACATTATGAATAATATAATGTGCTTGTGCAGTAGACAAGAAATTTGTTGTTTTTTTTTTTCTGAAATTCGGCTGATCAGTTTGGACAGTAAAGTTCTTTTTGCTCAGCATCACATCAATAGGAAACATTTAGATTATTTAATATTTCAGTTAATCATTTTATGAAAAGTTACAGGTTACAGCTCATTTAATTATTAGAAATTGAATCGCTTATGTTTATATCCAAATAAAGAAATTTCAATATTGAAATTTATTTAAAAATTGTGAACAACATGAATAGAGGGGGTAGTGGGGAAGTTCTAAATTTTATCAAAGTGAAATATCGATTAAATGTAAATAAAAATATATAATGCAATCAAAATACGCCAGTGTATTAAAATTAAAAAAAAAAAAATCACGAAAAAAAATATAAATACAAAAAAAAATACGTTTGTGTATGACATCGGCTTTTTATTATTATTATTTTTTGTTTTTTTTTTTTTTTTCGTACGCTCCGTGGTAGTGTTTTTATGTTTTATATTTCAGAGAATAAAAAAAATGTTTCGAAGTCTATAATATGATATTTATGTATCAATATCTGCTAAAATAATATACTAAAAATACTAAAAAAATATTTTCACTCAATATACGCAACCATATTTTGTCAATGTATCATGATACAATAGCTATTCAACTCTTTTATTATATTATGCAGAATTGAATATTTAGACTATTGGGGCTTGAAGGTTGGAGAGGTATTGATATTGGAATGTGCGAAAATATTGTCGTTGAAAATAATGGAAAAACACCTTGTATAAAGAATAATCTACATAATAACGTTGGTAACGTTTCACAATATGAAAAAAAAAAAAAAATAAATAAAAAAATATCCATGAAATATTATTACTCGTGTGAAATTTTAGATGTGAGGGTTGTAGCTATGTAAAAAATATAATTAAAAATTGTTAATTTATCGTTAAGTTTAATAGCTGAAAGCTTTAATAGAAATGATTTATAATTAAACATGAAAAAAATAGAATAAAACGACACACAAAACCAAATTAGATTTATTGGACGATTCATTTTTAAACTATACCTAGACAAGAATCTTTTATATATTATGAAAGAAAATATATAAATATAAATCATGGTATTAATTTAGTCTATATATAAGATAAATGTGCGGGCTCTTTCAATTTCCAACTTTTATTACAGAAAATATACTTTATGTATATTTGAGTATATAAGTCTATTTTCAGTTATAATTTAGATTTAGGTCTTGCAAAAGACTAGAATATAAAATTATTAGGCTGTATGTATAATAAATAAGAAAATATCTCAGGCATAAATATTTTTCTTGTCTTTTTTTCCGTTTTTTTTTTTTATGTTTTCATTAGACTTAGATCTTAGGTAGATGTTTTTTTGCAGTAAATATACCAGACAAATAAACATTTTTGCCATGTAGCAATCCAAAACAAAGAAATCTTTCATAAACTTGTATGAATCCGCCAGACACAACCCGTATGCTTTTCATGCTGATACAGAACAGGGGTCTAGTTTTGACCGTTTTGTGTTTTCCCAGTTGAATTGCAAAGGAAAAGTTAATTTGGGTAGTTGTCTGGTAAATATGTTTCTATATTGTATGTATGCATGTTTCTCTTGTATATGTGTACATGATAATAACTTTTATATCAACATATATATTTCTATATAAAACTATTAAATTTACAATTTATTGGCGAGAGACTAAATGAAACGAAAATGAAATTGTATGAACACAATTTCATTACAGTTAAATTAGAATGTTTACTTATATTTTTGAATTATGATTTTTAGTTATGGAGGTTGAGGTTAAATACACGTGTAAACCAATAGTATTTTCAGTAAATACACATCAGACAAATCACATAGATAGATTCTATATTATAGTTTTGTTTGTCTGACATTTTTAATTGGCTGTTTTCATTCATAATATTTGTATTGGCTGTCTGCTTAAATATTATCTATGTATATAAACTAGGCATTTGATAAGTTGAGTAGATAGATATACGGTATATTATAGGCAAGCCGAGAACTACCAATCATTTATTATTACTATTATTTTCTTTTTTTTATTATTCTTTATTAGTATAAATAAACCTTAGAAATAAGAAAGTTATATTAGACGCAGAAAAATAATTGGAAGAATCGTGAAAATTTATTTTCAGTTGTCTGATACTGACATTTATTATTTATACATATAAAAAAGTGGCAGTCTACAAAATTATATCCAATGTTTTGGCTAAAAGAAAATCCTCATATTGTGTGTGGTGTTGCGTGTCGAAAATTTTGAAAAAAATAAAAAAAATCAATTGATTCCATGTTTCACAAAAAAAAAAAAAAAAATCATTAATAAAAAATCTAAAATATAGTTAATGTCAGTTATTTGTCGATTTATTTTATTATAATTTGATATTTTATGTGTTAGAAGTTTAAGTAAAAAAGGGGAACCATAATAATACAAAAAAAATATGAAATAACGTAAACACGAGCGTAAATATTGATTAATTATAAGCTAGAATATTTACATATTTTAATATTAAACTTTGTTAATTATTATATTTCTTTGTTCCTGTGTTTTTTTTTTTTCATTTATTGATTCATATTTAATAAATACTTTATTTAATCGATTATTATAATTGAATGGAATTTCGAATTTTCTGCTTTTATTGCAATGAATTTAATTTCTATGAATATTACAATTTGATTCGGTATACAATGTACGTTCTATATTGTATTTAATTTCTTCCCACACGCAATGTTTCATTAATTCCAAAGAAACCAAAAGTGTTAAAATACAAACATCATATCTGGAAAATATCTTTAAATACAGCAAATTTTGATTAATGAAAATTAATATAAAATCTTTGTTATATTTTGTTCAAGAACAATAATTAACATTTATTTAACATCGCTATAAATATGCATTGTGCAAATTCCTGAAATAATAGCAAATTTATTTTTAAAGCATTATTATAATATCATTGTGGTATTTTTTTTATTGTAGGAAGGAAGGAAGTCATTGGATCAATTGTTTTAATAAAGAATAAGAAGGTATTGGTTGCTACCATTGAAAATAAGAATTATTAAAACTTAGATATTGCCAGATAGATAAGTAACAGACAATAATTATATAATTACCAGATAGGTAATATAATAGATTAATTTATAATAAAGAAAAATATCCGCATATAAAGCAAATTCTGGTTGAGTAACTTTCAACAATAACAAATTATTTAAAATTCATCAATTCACTAGATATTTTATCTGGTACAATACTGAAATGATAAAAAAAAAGAAACCATTTTCACCATTCACTTCGTCGTTGCGTTGTCTTTTTTTTTTTTTTTTTTGAAATAAAATCAGCGATGTGTGGTGTTTTAATAAAATGAAACCCCCCTCCCGTACGTATACATCAGCTTCTTCAACTTATTTTCTTTTTTTTTCAGCAATTTCGGAAGTCTAAGTATAGTAGTTTGTGCGCGATTGTAAAATTTAAATTGTTATCGTGTTCATCAGAGCGTATATTCGAGGTTTTTGAACATATTACCCTGTTATGTATGGGTTTGGCAATAGCATGTTTGTTGTAGTTGTATCTGTGTTTTCAATGTAATATTCTTATATGGAAATTCAAAGAATAGCATCTAATATACATTTATATACCATCATCAAGTACTGAATTCTGATGTCGGTACATTTATACTGATAAAATATATATTTTGAATGACAGATCCATAGCATAATACAGAAGAAGACATAAACATAATATTCACGTTGATATTGATTTTATATATTGGATACATACAGAATATAAACTAAATGTATTAATAATTTAATAAAATTCAGAAATTGTTATGTACAACAGACTCCAATACACCTATTCTATATAAATTATTTGAATGGATGTAATAATGATTTTGTTGTAGGTCGACATTTATAACATTAACTATTTACATTATATTTGAAATTTTCCTGTAGATTATTGGAATTAAAATTACGTTAATTTTTACCGTGCAATAAAGTTGTTGACTTCTATACAAATATTATTTTTTTTTGTTATTTTTTTGTTTTTTTGTTTTTGTTTTATAAATGAAAAGGAAATTGTATTCAAAATTTTATAGCAAATTAAATAAAATATAAGTATATTGCAAAATAATTCCAGAATAATTTTCGTTTCGTGCTATTGTTTTATAAATACCTCATGTTTCTATTTTTTTTTTTAATACAAAATTAATTGTTTTCTTTTTTTTCCATTTTATAAAATACTGTTAAGTCACACTTTATAATCTTACGCTTGCCACATCATCATATAACCACCATACTATTATTTATTCGGTTCCCATTTATTATTTGTTAATACAAAAAGAGCGTTCACTCATTCCGGTATCCATTAATATATGGTATTAATTTATATTTTACATTTTTTTATTTTTTTTTTTCAAATTTAGTATTTACATCAACATTTTCTTATTAATTTTAATTTATCACTGTACACCTAATTTTCATTATATTTACAAGTTTTTTTTTTTTACTGAATTTACTTTTTTTCATTTTATAAAATGATTCAATACTATATTTTATTTTATTTTTTATTTATAAGATAACAAATAAAAAGGAAATGAGGTAAAAAATAAAAAATTAAAAAAGTTTATACCACAAATTTAATAATTACACTAAACATCTGTTCCACAACCCTCTTGATATCCCTCATCTGGTGAATTTCTACTGCTTGTTAAAGCTCGTTTTAAAGCTGTGACAGGTGGTAACACCGGTACTCCACCCTTTTGCCAAACACGTAACGTTTTTGCGTTTGAAATACCAGTTGGTGGTAATGGTTCACGTGATTTGTGATGTTCGGCACCAGGAACTATTGGTAATCCGTAATCAGATGGATATCCGCTAACGCCACCAGCTACTGCTCCAATATTACTTCCACTAACTGCACCACTGCTACTAACTAAATGATGAGCAACAGCAGTTCGTGGAAATGTTCTACTCATAAATTCAACTGATGACGTTTCATCATCTAAATTTATATTATCATGTGAATTTTCAATAATCGGTGTTTTTTCTGTGTAACTGTAGCCATGTAATGTTGTACTGGCAGCCCTTTTTAAATATAAATCTTGAGCGGCTGCAGCTAAATTTTGTTGTTGTTGTTGATGATGTAATTGAAGCTGTTGTGCTGTTGATGTATTTTGTTCCCATAATCCAGATGGATATAATGAGTCACAGCCTGCACGACTATATTCACCACTTCCTGGCCGTTCTATGGAATCACCATGCGATGTTGTAGGTACTTCCAAATTCTCCGTAGCATTAAATTCCCCGCTACCCAATCTTTTTGTATCGTTTATGAGATCTGGATTGTTACCAGCCGATGCTGTTGGTGAAACAAATAGTCCTGGGCCAGCTGATATGATACTTCCATTGCCATCATAATGACTAGTCGAGTATGTTATATCCGTCAAACGTGGTGGTTTTTGGACAGGATTGGTTAATTTTAAATCATTTGGGGTTTTTCGATCTGTTATGGAATTACTAGCATTAGTCGATACTGTATCTACATAAATATTGCTGCATGGTTTTCCATTAGCATTTGATTGTGGACTTACTGTTGTTATGACTTCTAAATGGCCAGGTGTTTTACTCTCTGAAAACGGTATTCGTCGTACTCTCACCAATAAGAATAACGATGTCACTAATATAAATAGCATGAGTATCACGAGTGCTGCACTTAATCCAACAATTTGTCCGCTGCCCAATGATGCCATACCAGCTGCTCTCATTGCAACATGTAAAGTAAAATTTGCTTCAGTGGTGCCAGCTCGATTTTCAGCAACACAATAAAATTCACTAGAATCAGTTTCTTGAGCATTAGTTAACACCAATCGACTACGTTTTTCAAATTCACCATCTTCAAAAATATATACTTTTTGATAAGAACTGAACGCAGAACTATTCATCAACAATCTACCATTCCAATACCAATTAACAATAGCTGATGGTACAGCAGACGCTCGACAAATTATTGTTGCATTTTCACCAGTAGTTGCTTCAATAAATCGGCTAACAGGCATCATCTCTGGTTTACATGCAAAATCATCAACATTTAATTCAGCAAACGGACGGTCAATTAGTCTCTCCGGACCACCAGCACAAATGGGTGCAACCGGATATGGAATATTATTTTGTGTCAGCCAAATTTTAGCAGCCCGAAGACGACAATCACATAACCAGGGATTGCCATGTAACTCAACGCCATGTAATTTGCTTAATGTTTCAATTGTACGTGGCCGTAATTCGGAAAGTCTATTACCATTCAGTTTCAATGAATGCAACGAATTAAGACTTTTGAATGCCTCAGGAGCTATAGTTTGTATTACACAATGGGATAAATCCAATTTTGTAAGACTATGTATTGCTTTAAATGCATGACTGTCCACTTTCTGTATCGGATTACCAGCCATTGTCAATTCACGTAACGATGGTATATGAATTAAAGTGGCCGTTGGAATGGCTGTTAATAAATTAAATGACAAATCTAATTCCACCAAATTTGTTAATCCTTTAAATGCTTCATCATCAATTTGACCAAGTTGACATTTACGTAAATAAATCTTTTGTAAATTTACCAAACCTGTTCTAATAAATGTGTCTCGTGGTAAAATTTGTAAATTATTTCCGGACATATCCAAAACCTGTGTATTTGTATCAATATTATCTGGTATTGTGATAAGAGCACGATCTATACATTCAACTGTTTGTTTTCCACCTTTCCATTTGCATGCACAGACCGTTTGACATGAGCTCATACCACCACGGGCTTGCACTATCCTCATTAAAGGTTGATGCAATAATAACACAATTATTAAGAAATTTAATCTCATAATTTTCCGAAAATTAAAATCACGTTCCATTTTATTTGTATGGAATTATTCAATTAAAATAATAAACGAAAATTATTCACTCTACCGAATCACACACATTTAATACTTTATGTAATTTTTTATTAATTTATTTGTTATTATTTTTATTCTCAATATATATTTATATATATATATATATATTTTTATAAATTGTTTAGCAATATTGCGCTTAATACTTTAGTTAATAATATGTTAATCCGAATATGTACCGTTATAGACAAATTATTAATAGTTAGATAATTTATTTAAACACTAATTTTACAATAATAATTCCTCTAGTCCACTTATGAATAACATTAATATAACATACACATATTATTATTATTATTATTATCTATTATTATCTATTATTAAATAATATTATCGCACAGAGTATGTAGTATGCAGAGCATATATATTATGTATATCTAATTGTCTACCCTTTTTCGAAAATTTTCGGTATTTAAATCACTGGTAATCCAGATTAGAGAAATTTTGTATTCGGGTATATATTTTATAGCACAAAAACACAGATATTATTATATGGTATCATAGAAAATATAATATTCTAACTATAATAATAGTGCAGCGTTCACTTTGTTGTTACAATATAGCGCATTAAATCCAATTATATTGGAATTGAGTCCGCACAGAGATTACCATTATTTTTGTTTTATATCAAAATAATATAATTTTCACTGCATATATGTGTTTTTTTTTTTTTTTTTTTATTTTCAAAATAATGTATAGCTACCACGATACAATATATATATAATATCACATATAGAAATAATCCTGTTGGTATTATTTCTTTTTCCTTTTTATTCTTTTGTTTTTCACACATTCAGCCAACACTTTATTGACAACGACATATTATTTAATATATAAGAAAAAATAAGAACAAAAACACTGTAATCCGCTGAAAAACTGATTTTTCATTACCATTAATTGCTACAAATGTATCTTGAAATTAATATAATTTTTCTTTTAAAAATAAAATATTCATAGATATTTTTTTTTAAATCTTCGCATTAATTCAATTGCAATTGCATTTGAAAATGTATCTTCTAAAATGCAAATATCGATGAGACCGATCAAAAGCACATAAACATTAGACGTCCATACAGCACGGTTCACTATCGTTGACTAAAGTTTATGTTCGTCTTGCGTAGAAGAAGAACCATTCATATGAAAAAATATGAAATAAAAAAAAAAAGAAATGAAGAAAAAAACAACATATGTATATAGAATAAAATCGTATACAACATCATTAGTACACTGTTAAAGTTGATTCACCTTTTCGATCGTAAATGTTAAGATATATATGGTTCGTGTATGCACACGATGATGCAAGAGTGTACTTTTCAAAAAATATATTGGGTGAATGTAGGGGAGATGGACGAAATGAAAAGGACTGAAATGGTTTTGTGCGCAACAGATGCATGTTTTATTTTCCACTCATCTGGCATAGTTGATGAAAATATTGGTAACCAATATTATGTGTGGTCTTTCCCCATTATATCTAATGGGGAAAATTTGGTAGCAGTGGAGAAATGTTATACAATTTCTCCAGTTTGTTTCTATTATAACAAATATATAATTTTGTGTGAATTGTTTCTTTTGCAAACGGATAAGACGGACTTTTATTCTTTGATAAATTAATTACACACACAATATTACTTTACTTTCAATTTAAAATAATTTTTATTTTTTATTTTTTTATTTTTTTTTATTATGTTAGTTGTATGTTTCACGGTGACAATTGACAATTAATTATTTTGCTGCAGTATTAGTCGGTGAAATTTCAGATTTTTAATATTTAAAATGTATATTAGACTTTGACTATGTATACTATGGACTGCTAACGTGGTGCATTTTGCATACAAAAATGATATTATAAGTTCTGGACGATT
>JAABKK020048746.1:0-12028 GCA_011634745.2 Catotricha subobsoleta | reverse complement strand
AAATCTCACGTAAAATGGGCGGAGCTTGAATCTCACGTTACGTTTAACATAACGTACGTCAATTTCGCAAACTCTCTAATATAAAAATGGAATTGATATTTAAAACTTACTTTGGTGAAAATGGTTCATGATCTTCATTAATAGAACTTAACAACTTATCAACGCGTGGAAGAATTTTATTATAAACCACAATTTCCTTGGTAAACAAATCAAATTCGTCAGAATATTTATCCATTTGTTCATTTGGAATGGCAGCCTTTAGAACAAAACTGATTTGTTTTTCATATTTTGAGTCAACTGAATAATTTACGGTAATTCGAATCATATTGCTACAATAGTTTTCCCCTTTGGACAAAGCACTTTTCATATTATACGTTTTAATTGTAACATTTTTATTTGATTCGTGTTTTTGTACGTTATTAAACAGAAAGTCTTTTGTAATCCACGAATATGATTCTAATATTTCGGTTGTAGTCAAAGACATTTTTTTTCACTGACTGTATTTAATTTAATTAAATAAAAATTGAAGCTAACTGATAAAGCTTTTTATATTTCGCTTCAAAACAAATTCTAGTAAATAAATATTTTTTGTGACAATAAATGTTTATAACTGAAGGTGAGAAATATATGATTGAAACTAAAAGAATTTTATTTCGCGAATACGAATTCAGAATACAATTTTTTTATTTAATAGACACAAAGTATGAGGGGGGGATAATCTCATTCTTGAATTAAGTATTATAAAATCAAGACATAACTGATAACAATAGCTAATATTGACTATGATTTTCTTTTAATTTTTTAACTGACGCAAACATTTTTTCACTTAGTTATTTGATTGTTAATATATTTTACTCAGTTTGACAAATATGTGTCCAATCAAGATTAGAATTATATAATTGTCATTGTTGTAAATTAATGGTAGCTATAAATATAGTTTTATAACGGTGAGTAATTATGAATGACTCCGATACGGAAGAAATATAGCATAACAAATGTCTTATAATTATAATCATTACAGAGCGAAACTATAACTGAAATATGAAAAATTAGGGTACGCCGCGATTTCTCTGCAGATAATATCTAGAATTCCCTATAAAAGAGATAAAACCTACTACGAAATTCATTTTTAAAGCTTATACCTGAGAACCCTAAGTTCAGTTTTTACTTTATTCTTTTGGATCATATTCTGTAACTTGAAAATACTATCTAATAGGAATTCGATAATTATAATTTCCGGTTTGTTAAGAACTCGACATTACTTAAGAATTCAATCTAATAAAAAATCAAGAAATAGAACTTCGTTTTAATGATAATTCGATGCAAAAAGTGCGATATAACGGAAATTTCGGTGTAATATGGTATTTCAAGAGATTGACCCCTTCCGTTTAGGTTACTATAAATCGGTCTGTTTGCTAACTTTTTCGATCAATAGACAGAATTTTATTTAACTCGCATATGCTGGAACTTGCTCTTAGTTGTAGTCGGTCGGGTTGAATCGGATCATACCCAATATTTCAAATGTGACCATTTTCATTATTATTATTTTGATAGATTTTTTGATCAACGATTATTTGATATCTTCACGTTTCATAACTTTTAAAACATTCAGACATCATTAGATTTTTTTTAACTTTGTTGACCCGAGTTGACCCGACCGACCCGATTTAACCCGATCGGCCCGAGCCGACCCGAAATCTCGGATCTGACCCGAGCCAACCCAACAAGTTCGGGTCCAACCCGAACCGAGAATTTCGGTATTTTGGATACCCGACTGATCTCTGTTATCGATGTTTATTTTTGTATCAAAATAGTTAAACGCAAAACGTTTTTGTGAGAACCCACGTAAAAAGGGCTAATAATTTCGAGAAATAGCGATGTACCAAAAAGGTTGCATACTATACAAAGGTACAGAGAGGTTATAATCGTTATGTCAAATACTTTATTTTGCGTAGAAAGTGCTGCCATGTTTATGTAGTGGAAAGCTGCCAAATTATATTTTGATACCATTTTGCTTCATTTTATCGATTTATCGATTAAATAAAGCATTGTATTCGTGATTTTTCTTCTTTTTTTTTTGTTTGTCCGGGCGCTTTATCTCTGTACTCCTTGGACCGATTTTAATAGATGACCATTCGTTAGTCGTGTAATCTTGGAAGCTTGCCGTTGCAAGGATTGTGATGGCTCCTTCATCTTTTAAAATGAGTTTTTTTCCTTCTTTCTTGATTATCTCGAAAACGCGTCCCACGATTTTGAATAAACTTTTCTATGTTGTGAGCATATCCCAAGACTAACAATATGGCATGGGTCTTGTTTCTCGTTTAACATTGCATCTGAGGGTATTTGGCAATCAAAGATATTCTGCTACCATAGTAACTAAAAATCAAAAAATAAGTAACAAAGGCATATGTTCAAAGTCAAAGGCTACTATGACCTCTATGAAATAGCGCATTTGATGTGGTATATGCATAAAGGATGTAATGAAATCGTTGGTAGAAATGGGGGGTAAGGATAAGGATAGAGGAAGTAGAGCCTAAGGATGTGGAGGATTTTGGTGGGATGTGAAGAGATGTTGAGGGATGTGGAGGGATGTGAAGGGATGTGGACGGATGTGAAAAAATTTGAAGGGATGTGGTGGAGATGAGGAGGGATTGGAAGGAATATGAAGGGATGTGGATGGATGTGACGGGATGTGAAGGAATATGGAAGGACGAGAAGGGATGTGGATGGATGGGGAGGGATGGAAAGGGATGTGGAGGGATGTAAAGTGATGTAGACGGATATGAAGTGAGGTGGAGGATGTGGATGATGTGGTTACACATTTAATATATGCGAATTGTAATTTAATATTAATTCGCTTATTTATTTCTTAACCAAAATTAATTTGTTTTGTATTATTTTGTATTTTTTGCACAACAATCTATTATTCTATTAAAATGTTAAAATGAAGCTTGTGCCAATGAATTGGCAGCTTGTTTACATAACGAGTGCTTAATATTTTGGACGACGGATTATAAACTTCATTTTATCTATTTTCCTTTAGGTGTTATTTACATTTATTACTTTTTAAAAAAGTCTCTCCACATTTTATATATCCGTCCACATCACCTCTACTATCTCTGTCAAAAAAATGTTGCAATGCGGGGGGGGGGGTGGAGGATAAGGGCTAAATAGAAATATTAATACTTACCTATACCTAATCAAATTTAATAGGTTTTTGAATTTATATGGATTTTTTTATATAGTCTATGCTTTTTGCTATTCTTTTTTCTTTCGAAAATGTTTTTAATCAAATTTTCTATTGGGACACATTTCAATGAACACAAGAAAAAAAAACCGACTAAAATACCAAAAGTGATAATCTAAAAAATCAAAATTGTCTTTTAAATCATCTTTTCAATCGTCGAAACGTGTTTTTGTAAATTTTAAACATATTTTTTTTTTAATTTCATGCGGTATTTAGTGTTTATGAGGTGATCAAATAATAATATCCGATCAAAAAAATAAATACTTGATCACATTTAACGGTAATGTATAATTTTTCTATGTGGCCAAATTTGACCCAAGAATGTAACATTTGCATTTTTGAGACCTGGATGGAGATTAGTTTTATGACTGTAAATCAAACTAATTGAACAAATTTTTTATAAGTATATTTCATACATATTTATTATTTATTATAAATTATTTTTTATTCATTATTTTATTTATTATATTTATTAATATTGATGGTATAGATTAAAATCAATATCATCGTTTTTGATATTAATTTCATATTTTTGTGAATCTTTCAGTATTTGATATACAAAGTGAATTTTTATACAAACAAATTAGTGTGCAGATTCTATTCATATTTAGATTGTGGGTGATAGTTTAAAAATTCCTATGGACGATGGTAAAACATTGTCGAATTTAAATCAATTTTCATCTTTTTCTTCTTTTTTTTTTGTTAAACATTTATCTTAACCGTAACTGGAACAAACCAAATGACTCTTAATGATTAACATTTTTAAAAAATATAATATTTTATTTAGCTTGATCATACTTAGGGAAAAAAAAACGTCGTGACTAGACGTGTACGCCACTGATAACATATTTAATTCTTATGCGTCGTCGGCGGATATTTATATATATATATATATTTTTTAATTTCTTTAAATATGTTTCATTTTCTATATTGATTATAAACTCTAAATTCGATTGCGCTTTGCTAACTGTTAAGAAAAATTATCACTTCATTGGCGGTAGCAAAATTTGTTCGAATCGGCGCACATGTCTAGTAGGCGGTGTATCAAAATCCAAAAAATGAGATTTTCGATTGGCCTTAGTGATATTTCATGGCCAAATAAAAAATAAAAAATTTGGTATCTTTAATTTTTTTTTAAATTAACCCTAGTGCGACAGCCTGGTTAAAATTTTAACCCTTCCTTCCGTACAAAAATAAAAAAATAAAAAAAATAAAAATCTAATTATGCAGAAAGTTTAGTTTATAAAAGTTATCTATGCAAAGTTTCATTTATTTTTGAAAAAAATTAAAAACGTAGAGAACTTTTCATAGATAACTTTTATAAACTAAATTTTCTGAATCATTTGATTTTTAAAATTTATTTTTTTATTTTGGTTTTGTATGGGGGTAAAATTTCAACCCGGCTGCGACACTCAGGGTTAATTTAAAAAAAAAAGTAAAGATGCCAAATTTTTTTTTTTAATTTGGCCATGAAAAATCACTAAGGCCAATAGAAAATCTCATTTTCTGGTTATTGACCCCTTTTTCGATACACTCTAGTTTTAAGTTGATATTTCGCAAATAAACCGAGTATAATTTTCACAAACATACTAAAGAATGAATTTGAAAATAAATTACCCGGCCTTCAGTTTTCAAGAATAACCTTGTTGATTGGAAATCTTCTATTTATCTCATTTAAGATTTCCAAAATATGATTTGGATACTGCTCGCTTTTTTCTACGGTTTATTTGTGTTTTAGCTGGAAATAGTATTTCAAAGTATTTCAACTGTATGAGAATAATATATAATATTATGGAAAATATTACAAAATGCAGAAATGATTGATGAGAGGAGGCTATGATTTAATTAATCTTATAATTAAATTTAATATACAATACACATACTTAAAAGCAAACAGAAAGGTAATATCTGCAACAAATGCATTTACATATTATCTATTAAAAACGTAATATATCATTAAACTTCTACAAAAGCTTATTGAAAAAGGATTAAAATATGAAATAATAATTACTATAATTTCTGAATCTTGTAAGGTACAGTTCTATCGCAGATTTTATGAAAAAAATGTTTGATGCACAGAAACCGATATTTAATAGATGTTTGTATAAAAGAAATTATGTAAAAGAAGCAGCCAATGCTAATACATGAATTAAGAAGACGATGTGCGAGATTTTTCATGAAATTTTTAATAGAGCAGCAGTAAAAGCTTACCAGTTAATTTTTTTTTCTGAAAATTCATTTTATCATCTTTAAAAAGAAATAAATATTAAAAAAAAACAAATTAGAATATGGTCTATAGCTCTGACAACAGTCTTAGCCTAGAAAATCCTGTCATTTCATTTTGCGACCTTGGTTTTATCAATTTTTTTATGTCCTACGTTTTTGCCCTATAATTTTATTTTATAAAAGTAGGGTGGCAATCCTTTTAGTTTGCATACTTTATTTACTACAAAACATCAAAAAAATAAAATAATAATAATAAAGTAAAACATTTTTGGTTACCTCTAGTCGTATATTTTCTAAAATTTCGTTCTGAAGTATACTTAATACGTCGTTCCAAAATACAGTATAAAGTCGATTTGCGCAAGGCTCTTTTTGTGCACAAGCTAAAAAGTTAACATTGGGACCTTTAAATAAGCACAAGTTTGGGCTCATTTCGAGTATTTTTTTTTCTCATTCTCTTTCGTTTTTGTGATTAGTAATATTTTTGGACTTTTTTTTTACCATTCCAAAAAATATTACTTTATTCTCTATTGGTTATTTATATACTTTAATGACATAAGAGTAGTTAGTAAACATGCACATAAGAATATATTTTGATATATATTAAATAAATTGCTACTAAAATACATGAAAATCTTTTATTTTCAAGTGATTCGATTTGCGCACAATCTCGTTTTGAGCAGAAGCCCAAAATTTAGGGTAGGGCACAAATCAAGTTTAGGGTGTCAAACCGGAACTAAATCCGGAACAAAGGAACCGTTCCGAACAAAATTTTTGACCAAATTTTAGTGGAACCGGAACGGAACTGAATCTGAATTTATATTGGTTCAATTTTCAGTTCCGACCAAAAAAAAATGTTTATATTCAAAATAATACAATAGGTTTAAATTAATGTAAATGTAAATTGAATCTATATTAAAATTTAAAACAATTAACTTGTTTAATATATTCAAAAATCTTCGCATTCAAGTATAAAATTTGGAAAACTATTATTGATTAATCAATAATATAGACTTATTTTACTTATGCTATACTACTAAGCCAAACATATTAAATGGAAACTATTTTGGACGATTTTGCATTTTTTTTTTCAGATTGGAACTGAACCTAAAACCGGAACCAAATTCGAAGTGGTTCGACGCCCTGGCTTTATACTGTAATTTACTTGAGGAATATCTAATTTTTCCAATTATAAATAAAGTCTTTTAATTCGTATATTTCGTTAATGTGATTTCTTTTTTTTTTTTTTTTATATTGTTAAACTGCTAATTTCATTTATGTGCAATAAAACAAACAGACAAATTTTTAAATTTTTCATGAAAAAAGAAAATTTTAAGAAATATTTTTATATGAAATAAATGTAGCAGTCCATAAAATTTAGTTTTATACAATACCTTATTTTGCTAGTTCATGTTGCAAAGGAAGTACTCTTTAGTTTGAAAAATTATATTATCCGGGAAATATTTTACCCAGTCTTTAATTTTATGTAAACTGCGCATGTGCAAAGTTTCTTATTTTCTACAGCGCAATGTTTAACACAAATTATTTAAAACACCGAATACTTCCTCGCCACAATTTCAATCCAATCCAATCCAATCCATTCCATTCCATTCCAATCTACTCCATTCACTTCTATATTAATTTTGATGTTACTGATATTTTGGACACACATAGACCGAAATCGACAAAATATAGATTTTTATTAAACAATAATTTTTTTATGAATAAATCAGAAATACTCTTTTCTTGGATTGATGGAAATACCACAAAATTCACCAAATAATTATCAAAATTTATGCGTATTTTTCTTTCAATAGTTAAAAAAAAAAATGGCTACAGATTTTTCATTTTAAACAAATTAACATAATAATCCTTAAATCTATCAATTCTTTTTAAGATACATCGTCAATTGTAAAATATAGAAAAAATAAGAAAATGGTCGAAAATGGAAAATAATTTAATTTTAGTGTAAAAAATATAGAATTGCTTATAATTTATAAATAAATAAGAACTATTTTTCCAAATCATAAAAGAAAATATAACAACAATAAATTGATTTTTTATTATTTTTTTTTTTTTTTTTAGAGTTGTTACTTGTTAGGTAATGATTTAATATTTAAATTGTTGTTATTTTAAATATAATAAATTTTAGAGCTAATTATTCATTAAAATGTTGACATTTTAATTTTATTTCCTATAGATAGATTGATACATTTAGAGTTTAAAACCATTTTACTCACTTATAACATGATTTCTATAGATACACTCTAAAATAAAATAAAATACAATAAATGTTTCGCTTTATAATTTCATTTCCATAAATTTCTTCAGAGAAATTTCCTTCTTCGTTTAAACTTTAATTTTTTTTTTTTCTAAAACAAAACAATTTTGAATTTTGATGAGACACTTCCCGTACAATTTCCATATTCCCTTTTCATTTCAGTTGTCATATAGATTTCTTTGAAACGTAATATTCTTTTTTAATAAATTCTGTAACTTCTAAAAAAAAAAAACTTTACCAAACTCAACTAATTTCGTATAAAATTAACAATTAATGTGACCACTGACCATTAAGTAACAATTATGTGTAGTAATTTTGGACTGGTCACACTAACCCGTTTTTTTTTTTTTTTTTTGTACTTAATAAAATGGGAATCAGCTTGCAATTAAATGAATACTTAAATAGCAGAATTTTTATATACATCTGAAAAAAATATCTTTTTTTAAACGCTGATCCTACGTGCATTAAATTGATCTTAAGCTCGATCTTAAATATATTTATATATATATATTATATATATATAATATATATATTAAATGAGTTTTCTCTCAAATTGTATCCATAAATTACTTGACAAATGGTTTTCTTAAGTATAAATCTATCATCTATCTACATAATCTAACTTATAACCAAAAACTTTATTTTTTTCTTTTATTATATATTTTTTTTTATGTTTTGTGTAGAAATTCCCGCGAAAGAAAGAATGTCAGAATAGTTTATTTTCGGGTTTATTTATTTGTCAAGGTTTTAAGGATAACTTTTATTGCATCAATAAAATGTAAATCTAGGTCATTGATTGTTGAAGTTCACTTCTGAAGGAAAAAATTGTTGGTCACAATATTTTGACGTTTTCAGATTTTGTGCTTCAATTCAAATTAAAATATTATAAAAAAAAAAAAAAAAAATCTATTAAGAACAGGAATAGTCTTTTCAACAGAAATATTTATTATTTAAATCTTCAGTTTTATTGATTATTATTATGATCTCCTTAGTTATTATTAGTTAGCTCGAAAATGGAAAAGAAAGAAAATATTTGTAGATAGAAATTTAAATAAAAATAAATAAATAAATCATAATCTTCTGCGAATTAATCGCAGATACTAGAAAACAATCATTCGAGCTTTAGAAACTAAGATATTTTTAAAATAAATTGATTTTAACAGTGAAAACTATAAATAAAGTAAAGTACATTACACCACATTAGTATCTGTCATTCTTTAAATTTCTTTGCGGGCCCTTCATTGCTAATACATGCAAAATACCAATCAAAAAGTTAACCACGTGGCTAAATGAATGGATCTACATTCAGCTGTTGATTGATAAATTACCATTTTGTTTTTTTTTTTTTAATGAAAACTTAACTATGTATAAGTAATTCTCTTTTCTTCATCGAATCTGTTCAAAGTAGAAATAATGACAAATAATAATCTTATAAATCTAAACCATCATCTGGATTTAATTCATTGAACAAATCATCTAAATCATCTTTATCTTTAGCTGGTTCCTTATTTACGACCTTATCATCTGTTTGCACAACTGGTAGAGGCGGTATATAATCATCAGGCTGAACCAAGGAAAAAAATATAATATATAATGTTGCGTATCCGTGATAATTGATTGAAATCTTACCTTTTCTTCTTTAAATTTGATTATTGGACGTTCTGCTCTTTCCCAATGGCGTTTGCCATATTGTTTATTTTCGCTCGTTTCGGTTTCACTTATATCACCAGTTCCATCGTCATTATCGCTTAGATCAAAATCACCTATTTTAAAAATTAAAAACAAGATTAAGTAATCATATTTTCTTTTGTTGTACATGAGTATTTTTTTTTTTTAATTTGAATTTGGAATGTACTTTGGTCTTGATAATCATTTATATAATCATTATCGTAGTCTCCATCTGGGAATTCATCGGAATTACATTCATATTCATCCATATCGTCTGAAGGGGGATCGATGGGTTCTTCTTTTATCTTTGATCCAAATAGGTTATCTTTCATATTAAATTCACCAACTAATAAATTAAAAATAAATTAAAAATAAATTAAATTTTTGACTAAAATCAAAGCTATATCCATTTAGTGATATGCTTTTCGATTAAAGTAATGTCATTTTCCTTCATATGAAATAATTTTAGGCAGTTTTAATATAATTCAATAGCAATTAAAATATATTACATACTTTTACCAGAAGTCATTAATGCTTCTGCATCCTTTAACACATTTGCCTTATTGTCGTAAGTATTCCATCCTTCGTGATCAAATAATCGAGATGATGATGGAGTTTTGTCTTTTGCACTTTTATTTTTATTTGCTGGATCATCAACAGCTCCTTCTGCAGTTGTCTCCTAAATTATACACAAAAATATAAAAATGAATTAATTTTAATTTAAATTTAATTAATTTAATTAATTAATTATTAAAATTATATTTGTGTTGTTAAACGATTTCTCTTATTACCTTTCGTGTTTTCTTTCCTTTTTCTGATAAACCAACACTTCCCTTATTACGTCTAAATCGTACAACTAAACTTCTAGCATCAATTGTTAAATTATAAGTGCTTTTAAATGCTTCCATTGATTCATCAACATTATCATAATGTAAGAAAGCATATCGTGTAAACTTCGTGCGCTGTGCGTAACCAATATCAATACGTTTAGCAGTCGGAAATTTTTCTTTAAATATTGTGACATTTAATTTCGTTGGTAAATTTCCTACGTACAAAGTGTAGGGATCTAATTGCTCCGGCGTTACCTAAAATACATAAGCTAGTTTTAGTAAAATATTGTGTAAATGAACTAAAACGTGAAATCGTACTTCATATATAATTTTAATAAAATAACACTTTGCTATGAATTAGTAGCTGCTCAAAAATATAAGCTATAAATCTACTGGTGATGTAGTACAAAAAAAAAAGAAAAAACTAAACTAAATTAAAAACATTTAAAATAACTAGAAATAACGAGAAAATGTTTTTTTTTTTATTCAACTCAGCACATGTGTGTCAGCATTTCGGTATGTTCCTTTTTTTTATGAAATTGAATGTAATTACGTGTGCTTTTTTCAATATATAATATATATATATATATATATATATATATTTTGTCAACGCTAATAGAGTTAATTTGACGTGCCTCTAGTAATATTTTATTTCTTACCTCGGCTACTTCATGTCTGGTAATTTTATTTTCAACTGAAATTTTTCCAGTACCAAATGAAATTTGTGAGATGTGTTCTTTCACTTTTTCTATATCAGCATCTGCTTTAAGTTGAACGAAACAATATCTGAAATTATATAATTGCGGCTCATTGAATTTTACGATTTTAAAGATAATCAAACAAACAAAATTGTAAGTGAATTTTTATCAGTCAGTCAAGCCCGTTATTTTAATTTTAATGACGTAATCCATATTCACTATTCAGTTTTATACTTGTTGTTTTTTTTTTTAAATTAATTTTTATTTACCTCGCTCGCGATGGTTGTTGAAAATGCACCGTTTCAATTAATGGTGAATATGAATGAATAAGCCCTTTATTTAATTCGGGATCTGGAAATCGAAGAATTAACATCGGAACCTTTTTTATAAGATGATTGTAGTTATTTTCCAATGTCAATGCCTTAATTGCATCTTCTTTGTTCCATTCTTTTTTGCATGTATATCGTTCAGACATTGGTTTTCGCCGGGCTTTCTTATTAACTTTCAATGCTGTAAATTACAAAATATTAACAAAAAGTTATGGCAAATATTAATTTGTTTTATGTTACGTTTATTCTTTTCAAGTTCCTCTGATTTTTCGGTTTTTGTGGCAGATCCTGGTGTACTGGGTCCAGCATTTGCGTTATGATCACCTCGATGATTAGGTCCATGATTGGGACCTTCTCTTGGGCCATGATTTGAGCCATGGTTTGGTCCATGGTTTGACCCATGATTTGAACCATTTTTTTGACCTTGATTTGTTCCCTGGTTTTGACCTTGGATCGACCTGTCTTTATTTTTATATGACCCAGAATTCATGAATCTGAAGTTTTTTGAAATAAAAATGATATTTAAAATAAACACAATATAATAAAGAATATTTTCATTTATAAAAACCATGTGAAACAAGAAAATATTGTCTTTTATTAACTGACCAGTAGCCCGATTATTATTTATATTACTCAGTAATGATTGATATTTAATTTATAAACATAAAATATTACAAAAACAAGCTGCCAATTAGATTGGTACAGAACTTCATTTTTGCGAGTATTAATTTATTCATAAACATAGAAAAATA
>JAABKK020048735.1:0-12028 GCA_011634745.2 Catotricha subobsoleta | reverse complement strand
ATTTTGATTTTTGAGCGTCTTGAATGAAAATTATATTAACTCAAAAAAAAGCACTACTAAACCACATAAAATTATGTTCGCTTTAATATCCTTGATTTCAAGGAATTTCAACTCAAGGAATTGAAAATGGAAAATTCAAGGATCTTTGAATTGAACCAAGGCAATTATTTCAAGATTACGATCTCTAAGGCCATAGTAAGGGCGACTTAAATAGTCAAAAATCTTGTGAAGGCAATAAGGAAAAATAATAATAAATAATAATCTCTTTAAATAATAATAATAAAAACAACTATTATTTTGTAATACATATTTGCAATTAAAGAGAATTAAATGTGCTAAAATAATCTCATAGCTATGAGTTAATTGTGAAATGCGAAGTCATTTTTTTTATTTACTGAGAAAAAGAACCAAAATAAATGAAGTATAATTGTAAAAGGTAAGGTAAGATAAAATGAAATTTAAATTAGGTGAGAATAAATAAACTTACAATATATGACATATTTCCATAATAGTTCAAAATGATTTTGCGAATTGACATTAACTGGAGTAGTTATCGTAAACAAAAATTAAAAAAAAAATAGTAATTTCTGAGGAAATAATTAGGAGATATTGAAAATAGTATGGATAATACAAATATGAAGGTAAATTTCAGATATTGACTTAGTATTAATCTTATTCTGACTTAATGTTCGGTTTAGTATAAATTGGTTGCTTTTCAACGACGTCTTTCATGCCATCTCCATTACCTGAGTAGATTACCAAGGTAAACGATAAGCAATTTACTTTCTGCGTTTCCATTATCCTGGTAGATTACGGGGGTAGTTTCTCTGATAAACATTTTTTATAGCGGTAAAAATATCAAAACTTGTAATAATATAATAATTTTAATTTTATTGAAGTCTTATTACTTAAATATCATGTAGGTAAGTAATTTCTACATTAGGTCCATACTACACGTAAGCTGCTAGCAGCTGAAAATTACCAGCTGAAAAGAGGATATCTCGGAAAGTAATGATCAGATCGATTTACGATTTGATGTAAAGACAAAAATGTAAGTCTCTCAAAAACACACATTTTATTCACACAATATTTTAGTGTAACTTGTATACTTTTCAAAATATCTTAGTTTAAGCTGTTAATATGCTAATTTTACCAATTTTTTCAAACCTACAAAAAGTACTGTTTTGTTTAAAATCGAGATAGGGTAATTCTCTGAAACTTAAAATACATACGATTTTCTGTTCAAAAACTTAAAATAGATACTATTTTCGGCAAAATCGACATTGTGTAATATTTAATTCAAATCTCAAGGGGGGGATGAATACACCCCCCGTGTGCACGTATGTAATGCAACACTCGAACTTAGCGCGCTTTTCTTATAATTTATCTAAACCCTAACAATTTTTAAGCTATGCGGTACAAAAGTTGGATATCAAAGTACTTTTCGAAATCAGATGTGCTATAATTTTTCTTTTGTTCAATAATTTTTTTGGAGGAATTATCTTAAATGTCTAATGCCCGTGTACTAAATATATACTATACACAAGTTGCTAGTTTTTATAAAAATTGCGGTAAATGCGAGTCATTTACAAATTTTCTTATAGTCTCAGTAAAATTGGTTGGTGATAGGGATTTGCGTGTGGTAAGTATGAATTTAAGAGATTATTTGACATTATAGAACTTGAATTGATTTTTATAAATTAAGTATTTCAGAAATTTATGGTATAAACAATATTCTGACCTGGTATATACTTAAGTACATATCAACAAAATCTAAACAAAGACTTTGCGTGCCGTGTTGATAATTTTTAAATTGCATTTATATTTGGTATAAGATAAAATTTTGGATAAACAAACTCGATGATTGTTTTTTTCTTTATTTAGAGCAATTTTTAGCAATCGGAATGTTAAAAATGCGAGTTAATTTATTACAACTCGATAGATCTGATTGTGCTAACTATTTACTATTTAAAATAAATACTTAAATAAAATCTATTGATTTTATTCTATGTTTATTAACCACGTTTTTATAAATAAACAAATCTCAATGATTCATTTTATAAATATTATTCTATATTAACCACATATAATCCTAAACAATTTGATTAAGTATGTACAAATTTAATTAATGACTAAGTATACTTACATGAACAAATACGTTGCATTCCATATTGTATTTATGACTTTAATTGCGTTTTTAGTTGATAATTCAATTTGAAAACGAATTATGAGTTTTAGTTTTAAATTTGATTATTGTTTATTATTTTTTATTTAAATGGCATTTGTTTTAATTATAGGTAATTAGTTACGTTTTAATGTCGTACACACATTAGAATATCTTGTCAGCATATACATATTAGGTGATATTAGGGTGGTTCGTTTTTTGTATGAGAGTTCCAAAAGTTTGCTAGCTCCAAACTATAGCCCTATAACTGTTGATTCTTTTGAATGGGTTCCCAAGATTTCATTGTTTCCTATTTGTTATTTGTAGGATTAAATTGTGAAACTTTTCACTATATAAACAAAGCCGATAAGTCTTCTAGATCAATTGAGATGCATATTTGGGGTTAAAGTCAAAGAAATGTGAAAAATTGTTGATTTTTTCCAAATTTTCGTTTTATTTCATCAAATTCACTAAATTTAATTTCTAAATAAATAAAGAAACAGTAAATACAAGTTTAATGATTTCTTTGATGAAATAAAACTAAAATTTTGAAAATATCAACGGAAAATCTGTAACATGCCTAATTTTTGTTAATAAAACATTAATAAGCGAATCAATATATACATTTAAGTGTCTCGAGACAAGAGATTTCTTGTATTTTATTATTAAATTGAATTTAAATGTTATTTTACTCTCTGATTCAAATCATGGTTTATGTTCGACTTTTAAAAAAAAAATGATTTATAAACTGAGAGTCTGAAAATCAATTACAATCATAGAAATAAAAAAAAAATATTTTTTTATTTTTTTTTTCGGCAACGCTTAATGCTTGCTATCAATGAAAATGTTTCATTAAACTAAGTGACATAAACTATTAATTATTAAGGAAATTTTTATACATTTGTATATTCTTGAATTAGGCCCTGACTGCATCAGTAATATACATAAGTATTCGCAGATCACATTTACATTTACAGATATTAATTATTTTAAATACATTCTTCCTAAAGATATAAAAAAACGTAGCAAACAATTTCTTGCCTTGAATACAGCTATCTCAGCCCTTTCAAGTTGTAAGTACTTGCTCAAATGTTTACGTTAATTTTATTACCAAATTATAACAACATTAGGGTGACCGAATTTTGTTTGGGAAATTTGTGACTGTCCATGTTTCTAGGTACTATGTACTCACAAATTTTCGATACGCGAGAAAACATTTTTTAAAAATTTATAATAATTTTTCAGCAAAATCAATTTTCGGAAAATATTGATGTAGAGCAAATAGACATTTTCAATATCTCAAACTTTTTTTTTGACGAATAGAACCTTTTGACCCAATAGCACCATCAAAAAAAAAATAGAACTTTGAATAAGCCCGATCACCCTACGCAACATGATCATCGGTCGATGAGTATATAAACCGTGCTGATCTGGAGATTTTATCACATTTTGTGTATGTTATCGATGAAACACGTTTCAAAAACGGTTAAATATAATCAAACATATATTTAAGATAAAATAAAATCAATCTTACTGGTGAGTGAAAAATTTAATCGATTAATTTTAATATTTTCGTAAGTACTTATAATTATTAAATTAAATAATAAATAAATTCATTAATTAATTTTGAAGTGATAGTGAATTAAATCAAATTATTATTATTTTTCTGGTTTGTAAGTTTAGTTTTTGTGAGTGAATTTTGATTAGAAAATGTATCAAAAAAAAATCCATAAAGAATCATCAAGGACTGAAATGTTTTCCTTTTATTTTTATATGAAAAACATATTCAGTGAATTTTAATCACTTTAATAATAGAGTTAACCATCTTTTGTGATCGATTTCATAAATTTCATTCACGATAAGTTTATCTATTTTTCATTTTTATTGAAATAACATTAAATTTAAAAATAAACCGAATTATGTTTATTTCACAATTTTCAGATGCAATAAAAAAGAAAATCGAATTTAGTAATTATAGTCGATAAGCAAAAATAAATAATGAATACATTGTTATAGTACCTCTACCTATGTTGTATTTCTTTTGAAACGATAACTCAAATCGATAAGAAGCAAAATTTACCATAAAATTATTATTTTCATTTAAATTTATGACTTTTGTTCTTTTTATTTAGCAATTATGGATAAGAAACAACAACCAGGACGTTATGGAGACGATGGCCAGAGCGAATTACAAAAATTAGGTAATCATCAATTAAATCAAAATAATCTTGAGTATATGGTGCGATAAGCAAAAATAAATAATGAATACAATGGAAATGAGGTTTTCCATTTTTTCTAATATATTCACTTTTTTGTATTTAAAATATTCTAGTAGCAAATGCAAACAATTCTATTTATTGAATTTTATTAATGATTATTAATTATTGGAATTAAGTTTTTAAAACACACCTTCGGCAAAGAACAAAGTTTTGGTAGAAAATTTCCCTCTTCTCACTATCAAATAATTAATATTCATTTCGTGATTAGAGTTGCATAAAGTTTAAATTTATATTATAAAAAGAACATTAATTGTTTAGTGAAGGAACGGCTTAGGGGCGTGCCACCACTGGATTTGAATTTATACCGACCAACTAGTAATAATCCGAATCGCGGGCTTCCAGGACTTGGACATCAGGGAGACAATAAGAAAAAATAATAAGTAATAATAATAAAAATAATTATTATTATTCAATACATATTTACAATTAAAGAGAATTAAATATGCTAAAGTCTCATAAATATGAGAAAATGTGAAATGTGTGTTTTATTTTATTTACTGACAATAAGAACCAACTAATCTATAGAATAAAATACATGAAGTAAAATTGTAAGGTAAGGTAAGGTAAAATGAGATTTAAATTAGGTGAGAATAAATAAAATTAAAAGTATGAAATTTACATATTGCCATAATAATTCAAAATGATTGTGAGTAATAACATTTACTAGAGCAGTTCGTAGATAAAAAAAAAAAAAAAAAATTCTAAGCAAATAATTAGGACGTATGTACTGGAAATATGTATGTATGAGCCGTATGAATAATTCAAATATGAAGATAATTATCAGATATCGACTTCGACGTATTAGTAATTTTATTCGGACATAATGTTTGCTTAGTACTAATACAATGAAATAGTTGCTTTCCAACGACTTCTTAGTTTTTAATAAGTAAATAAAAATAATCATATCGTTTGAATTATACTCTTAAACAACTATCGTATTTTTAATGATAATTTTAAAATTCGTCTTATTAAAATATTATCTCTCTTGGATCAAATTTGATTATGTAGTTTATTTGTATACCGTTACGGTAATGTTGAAAACCCATTTATAAAATGCATCAATAACACAATTTTTTAGAAGAATCTTATGGTTTTTGTTAGGAAAAAGATAATGTTTGTTGTATGTATTATAGTAAATTAAATTAAAGTGCCGATTTATGCTGATTATTATGGTTTAGAATTTTGAATATTTTCTTTTTCCCCCTTTTAACACTCTGCTCGTTGCATTGTGTGTTGATCGTAATTGCTTTTTATTCGTTGTTGTATTTGTAATATAATTTTTTGTGAATTATTTCTTTGGAGTATTTTTTTTCTTCTTATTAATGATTCATTGATAGGCAACGATGTTCTCAAATGACGCCCAAATATAATTTCACTTAATGGGCATCGATATTTAAGCAAGTCTTTCATATAATACATTACTTTCGTTTGATTTACGAGGAACTGTTTTGGCTGTTTGCACTGATATTTCATTCATGTTTGATTGTTGTGGATATCGTGGATTGCTGTTAACAATTTTAAAATTAATGTACGGTGGTGAATTGAATGTTTGGTTATCTACAACAATTAATTTTAACATATCAAATGTGTCAACAATCGAAATAATTTCTTTTGAGGTTTTTGTTGTTGTTTCGATTATTGCTAACCATTTTGAGAAAAATAGTGCTTTTAAAATGAAAAAAAAAAAAAAATCTTGCAACCTCACATAAATCGCACCTTATATTCTTATATGAGAAACATGTTGGTATTTCGATAATCAAGTAGGCCGGGCATTTTTGGTTTTCAAAGAAATTGACTAGTAGGCCATGAAGTGAAAATGTTCAGAATGGGTATACCATAACAATACCGATTATCTGCTGGACGGACAGATATATGTACCAGTACCTACAAAAATATATATTTAGATTTAATCATTTAAAATAGCTGGGAATATTCAAATAATTTTTATAGTTTTCTAAATACCGAAATAAAAAATGATTGAAAAAAATTTAAAATATTTTTAAAACGCATAACTATTTTCCGAAGTAGAAACATTATATTCACAGACAATTTTATTTGCATTAATTTTCATGCTTACGAGAGTCGCTAATTCAATATAAAAGATACATATATTTAACATAAATAATAATATCGTACATCCATAATGGTATGCTGGTAGATCCAGTAGTATTACCAATGCATGAAAAAAAAAATATACATTTGTTTTCTTTCCAAAAATAGAGCGAGACTTCGTCGTACCGTCGACGGTATTTCGAAGTTTTGTTTTAATATATTGGTCGGCCATTCCCTACTTTCGACGTTATTTCGAAGGGCTTTCGAAGTGACGACGTAATCACGACCAGACGTCCCGACCCGACCATTTGGTCGTGAGAATGGTTGTCACTTCGAAGTGCCGACCAATTTTACTACTTGGGGTAAGTGAGTGTAAGTTTGTTTAAAAATTACATATGATGAAGTACTACAAAAACAAAAATGTAACTTCCTATGCATATTTTCGCGCACGCTGTTTATATTGAAGTGCTATAAAAATGAAAAGAAAGAAGTTATTTTATTATTTTGTAGTAAGTACTTCATATGTCATTTTTAAAGAAACTTACAGGCACTTATATTCACTTACACTTACACTCACACTCACTTACATGTAATACCAGCTTTAAGAAAAATACATAAAATAAAAATAAGAAATAAGAAATGTATTTATAATTCGCTCGTTTCTACATTTTAACGTTTTTTTTATATTTTTGAATTTTGCGTTGATCTGAGAACCACAGTCCGCAACACATTTTTGTCATGTTGCAATGAATAAATAACAAATTGAAATAACAATTAATAACAAATTGAAAAATAAAATTATTTTCATTATTATTTTGATCAATGTTTTTGAATATTTGTCAAGAAACTACAAACAGTTTTATAATTTTGTACGTATATTTTTGTTAATTTATGTAAAATTATTGGGAATCAAAATTTGTGTTCACTTTTTTGTTATTGGTTTATGTTTTTAAATAAATATTCTTTGTTTTTGGCAGGCTCTGAAGAAGAGAGTATAAACTCTCGAAACATTGACTTAAATTAAATGAATTTTTGAAGTTTTAGTTTAATGACTGGAAGTCCTTTTTGAAAGAAGAAATTAAATTTAGTCACAGTCGGTATAAAAAATGGGTTAATTTTTTCATTCATTAAATGTCATTTATTGTCTATTAATTTAATTGTTCTATTAAGTATTAAAAATAAGATATTTAATGATAAAAGATGATGGTTCATTTAATTTCTTTGAATTATAATAACTACTTCCAGAGAAACATATAAAGAATAAATAAAATATTGTAGGTATGAATTTAATTTCATCAAATCGATAAATTACTTCACCGAATTTAGCAAATTGATTGTAGCATAGATGTAATTCATGTTTTAGATACTTCACGTTTTTGAGCTATCAGTGTATCACTTTCTCGATATAATTTAGTTTATTCCAAGCATATATATATATATAGACAGATGAAATAATCATATGTTATTATTGTATAAATAAATTAAATTTAAAATATTTATATATAAAATTATATTCAAAAATTCTTTACACCATAAGCATATAACGAGAAGTCTTACAAAGATTATTGCATAAAGAAATAAGTACCTATAAGTACATATTTATGGTAAAATGTTGTATAGGTAAGTAAGTTGACTTTAAATAGAAATAGAGAGAGTAATATAGGAATTATATCTTCGATGGTATTATATTAACATTATTACGTTAAGCACATATATAAGAGGATATCATTTATAAAGTTAATTAAACATCAAGGTTGACGTGCAACCATATAAATGTCAGACAGAGTAGAGATATACGCATTTCCATTTACTTTAAGAAAATTGTAATGTAGAATATTTTCTATAACTATATAAACCTATTTCTTACCTAGATTGCATGGGAATGTAGAACAGAACATGTATAAAATGAAAGGGCGCGCGCTCACATATATAATTGAATAGAAAACTAATTTGTAAAAAGTGTCGGAATCAGTTTTATATTTAATGGTCTCTTTTGTTTGCTCAGACCCACATATAATTAATTTTATTGTATACATACATGTATAATGAATATTAGTATATGTAGATGTAAAACTACACAAAATATATATAATTTAGAGATGCAGTACGTGGAATAATATATTTCATGTTGGGGTTCAGGTGTTTGACAAATTGGATATCACTTATATTATTTTATGTAATATTCGTGTGTACAATAAACCAACCAACTGTACAAAAAATAGAAAAAAAAAGAAAAAAAAGGAAAATATGATATTATGCTGTATGCAGGTATTAGGTGTACCTTCATTTGCTTAATGTAAGTATAATTACTTGAATTTATAGGGTTTTATATGAGAACATTTATGAGCCTAATCTACCTACTAAAATTAATTGTACACAATAAAAGCAAAACCAAATAAATATTTACTGCAAATGTACGTGTATGGCATACATTTCTGTCTAGTTTTTTTTTTTATTTTTTTCCAACATTTGTCCGAACATAAGTTTGTTTTAAATTGGACTTTTACCTGGACAGTTTACTTATGTAAATTAATAAAATTCTGTAAACGAGATTTCATCTTTACGCAAAGGATGTGTTATGTTAAAATGGACTAAAAGTCGTCTATAATAGACGTCTTCGAGCAACGATTTTGGATTACTTTTTTCTTATTAAAATTTTCTCGAAAGTTTGTCTGAATCGATTTAGATCTTTTTTTTTCTATTAGACTACGTGTACAAAAATATTTTTATATAAGTATTGTGGGTCAAAAATGGTCAATAAATAATAAAATTTTCTATCGAAATTCAATTTAGAGAATTTGATTATTAAAATTAATACAAACTTGATCTAAGTCTATCATCCAGTAATAAAAACAAACATTTTATCAGCTCGTTTTATCCCTTAAACTTTCATTATAGACTACAATTAAAAAAAAAAGATTAACTGAAATGTTTGGTGACATTTATATCATATTTTTATTCACATAAATTACTGTGCTACGTATTTATTTTTATAAAATCAGTAACAATAAATTTTTCAACTCTGTTCAAAGAGCCATAGAAATTAAGAAAATCTACCCTATAGATTGCATGAGTCATCAGGAATCAAAAATGGCTAATAGCACGTTTAATTTTTTTTTTTTAAATCAAATAATTTTTTTTTTTGGGCCGCGTTGTTTTATTTTGAAAATCAAAATGGAGAGTTCAAAATAAATAATAATAAAAATAAAAAATATATTATATATATTTATTTTGAAGAGAAAAATATTTCGCGTCTTTTGGTATATATATTGACCATGAAAATCCTCGCACTAGATTGGGAGAAAAAAATCACGAAACCAATACATTTTTTTTTCTATTTTTTTTTTTTGTTTCAAAAATGAAGTAACAAGCCGCTAACTTATTATGAAGTAACAAGCTGCTAACTCATTGGTACAAGTTTCATTTTATCATTCTGATATATGCTGATTCTTTGTTGACTTTGAAACTATGCCTTTGTTTTATTTATCGATTTTTTGTTACTATGGGAGCACAAAATCTTTGACAGTTAAAAGCATCCAGATAGAATGTTGACCCAGATATTATATTATTGACTATATCCTCATAAGGAGATATTGCGTCTGTGCATATACAAAAAGAAATAAAAATACGATTACAATTTTAATCAATAAATTGATAAAACATATTTTTATTTTAAATGACAGGTCTAACAAATATTTTTAAAATTTGTTTTCATGAATAAGCTAATGTCTGGTGAACATTTTAAGGACTCTAACTAAAAAAATAAATAAATAAATAAAAAAGTGTAATTTGCGAGCTTTAATCCTTGGCGACTCATATGTAAGTAGGTACCTAAGTATTATTGGAATATTTATTATTTAAATATTTTGCGTCATTTATAATTAACAAACAGTAATTTCCTATTCTCCGAAATAATTTATTATTTAACATATGCTTCATTTTAATAAAAAAAAAATTTATATAACATTAAGTTTAGTTAGAATATTACCTTTTTTTTCCTGAGAAAAACAGCATCGTAATAAACAAGAATGGTTTTGGTCAAATTCCACGAAAAATGTGTCGGTCACGAACAACAGCAAATGTCTAACTGAAAATAACATTTTTATGTTTTCTTCTAGAAATCAGTGAAATGTATATATTTGTGAAGAATTTATATTTAATGGCATGCAGTAATTTTTAAATTACATTATGGTATAGAGTAATGGGAAATTGACCATCTACCATTTACGTGTTAAATTAAATTATATATCATGATTCGCATCGCATGACCATATAAATTCAGAATCAATTTCAATATATTTATTAAAACCAAGCCGAATAAGTAATTCCTTTTCCGCAGACATTTGCTATTTATATTATTAAACAACTTACGAATAAACACCGTCAGACATCGCCACTTCCAAAGAGGGTTTTCAAATACCAAACGATTATAAATTTGCTTCAATCGGTTACATAACAATAAGTTTAAATAAGTTTTATATTCACATAACTACACATAAATACATACATATACCTACAGACAGTAGGGTTGACTGGGTTCAGTTGATACCATTTTTGGTTGAGGAGCTATAACTCTTGTTATAATGAATATTACAAAAACAAGTTATGTCCAAATTAAAGGTACATCTTTAAGCTATATTTGTTTCATGGACACCTTAAAGAATGAACACGCCATTTCTGAGTTATTCATTCATTTATTGACCTATTGCAACGGTATGAACTGAACCCAGTATTGGGCTCAGTTGATACCGCATAGGTAGCACCAGTTGATACCGCATAGGTAGCACCAGTTGATACTTTATAATATCTGGGAATTAAAGTTGAAGATTATTATGAAAATGATAGAATTATTTATTTATCATTAATAGATGATTATAAAAATTAATATATAAAATGTATAAAACGTACTTATATAAAATTAATAACAAAAAAAGCAAATGGTATGTGTTTTAATCGGAATTTGATTGCCGTTCCTGGTCAATGTCAAAAAAAGAATTACGAGAAAATGAGGAACTGTGGTCTGATAAGCCAGTACAAGATATATGAGCGTATGTATGTCTTGCACTCTAAGCATTGAATTGTTTTAGTTTTGCTAAGAGGAAGATTGTCACGGTAAATTAGGCCGGTATCAACTGAACCCAATTAAAAAAGTATCAACTATACCCAACGTATTTTTTTGCACAAAAGTTGAAAAAAAAAAGAAAATGGTTGATTCACTATAAATAACTAATTGATAGTCTTGTAGCTCATAAAATGTAGTTCTATTATGATTTAACTCTTTTTAATTGCTCTTTTATTTAAAGAGTAAATCAAAACATAAAAACAATCTGATTATATATTTTGAATCAGAAAATTTTGTATTACAAATACCAATTACTAATACATACTATTAAAAATATCTAAACATTGTAATAAATATAAAATATAAATACTTTATTTATTTACATTTAATAAAGCAATTAACCCTTTCGCACGGGAATTAATTTGGGTAGTCGAAAAATAAATCAAAATATAAGGCAAACGAATTAAATTT
>JAABKK020048734.1:19806-40045 GCA_011634745.2 Catotricha subobsoleta | reverse complement strand
TAGTTGCGGATGCGGGCGGCTGCGGATAGAAAAAATTGTATCCGCGCAGACCTCTGGTATGTATATATTTATAGTAGTATATCATTAGTCTGATCAGTTCTATAATTTTCTAACTCAGGTCACCCTTAGTGTTTTATTAATTTATGTAAACTAGTAAAAAGAACAATTATAAATAATATTCATATAAATTTTGAATTTGATTCAATTAACAATGTGAAATTATGGTTTGAGATTAATATCTTAATAAATGTAGTTTCATCTCAAATGCCTTTATAAATGTTAAATATGAATAAAGCTACACATTAGAAATGTGTTCAATAATATTTATTTTATATGTTAATTTTTTCAATTATATATTTAATAAATGGTTTTCTCAAAATAAAAAAATATATACATACATATTTATTTTCTATTTTACCGTATTTGATGTCAGATATGGTTAATTATCCGCATAATTTAACGGTTAATTGACCATTTATAGTTGACCGGTAAATTGTGCAACACTGGGATATTTTAAGATGTTCTAGAAAAATGCTCGCCTGTGAAAATTGCTAGGGCCGCGGTTTCGTTTGGAAGATAACGCTTCGAGTTAATTTGATCGAGAATTTGAAATTATGTAGAATTTATTTAGAATACAGTTATAAAACCAGACTTTTATTTGGTCAAAAATGTATATTTAAAGCTATTTATTGACCGGTAATTTACATGCAAATTTGATATTATATATATATATGATCTTTAACTATAGTTGCGACAGCTATTTGGTTTTTAATGCGTAAAACATATTTATTTATTTTTCAATTCTAACACAATGTCATTGTAATCGACGCTTATCCTTGAATCCTTTTTTCATGAAAACCGTCATTTATTAAATAAAATATTCATTTAAAAACACCATCCACTTCACTTGTATTTAAATTAATAGCTCAGATTTAAATGTTCGCACAAAAAATTTAACCCCGTTTTCGTCCCTTGAGAAATTTCTTCATTGTTCAATTTATAAGTCCTCCAAGTGGAACCAATTAATTGAGTTAAATAATAACACTGATATAATATTTCTACATGGAAAATTTTACGATATAGTGACACAAGTTTATTATAGACAAATTCGGACAAATTGCTGGCTGTAAATAATATTAATCTGTAAAAAGAAAAGTGAATGTTGGTTAGGTTCTCTTGTCTACATTTTTTTTTTACTAATTAAATTTCAGTTTTTCTTACTTTTTATTCAGATTGATTTATAAGATTGCTTTTCATTTCTATGTTAGCAATATTAATAGAAAAAAGTTATTATGAAAACGTTTTCTTACAATGTACAAATATACACTGCATTTGATGAGCATCTCTCTCTCGCTATTTTCAATTAATAAAAAATATATGTGTATATTTGTGCCTATGGGTTTTTCTTAAAAATTATTTTCAACAAATTACACTCATATTTTTTTCTTTCTTATTTCATACTTTTTATTTTTTATTAAAAAGTACATAATCTCAATTAAAATACATAAAATATTATCCACCAACATGAACACTTTTGAGAGCATACGGCATTAATACAGAATATATGAATAATCAAAATCAAATCCATCATAATATTCATATCATAAAGCTAAAACCAAAAATTTAATTTTCCATAATATTATTTATAATATTTTAACAACCCATTACCGTCCAGAATTTCCTCTTTAATGAAATTATTTCACAAGAAAGTTATACAAACTTTATAGCAAATTATGTCAAAACAACACATTCTTGTGAGATATTTTTCATTGAGAAACTGTATATAATAAAATTTTGTTTGAACTTTAATAATTATTTAAGAAAGTTTTCATTTAAGATTTACGAAAAAAATATGTATGAAAATATGGTTTAAATTTTAATTTGCTAGTGAAATGATGAAAATTATAAAAGCTTTTCTTGTTGGTTAGTGGATAAATAATTATGTTTTTTCAGTCTTTGTATGTTTAGGTAAAAAATAATAAATATGTAAAGTAAACATGGAAAATGGTAAATCAGTTAAGTATACAAAATATATAGCTATATTGTAATATGTACAAACATTTCGTTACCCACGTAATTTAACTATTTTATATATATAGTTTTTCGAGTTAACCATTATTTTTCCTTCAAAGAGATTAATAATTTATTTGTGTGGGCAAAAGACTATACAAAAAGAAAAATTAAACTTTACCAACCCACATTTACTTGTGTAACATATAAAATAAAAAAAAGTCAAATAAAATAAAATAAAATAAAAAAAAAAAAAAAAATTAGATACGAGTAAATAAATAAAGAGGAAAATGCTCCATAGTAGCTAAGTGAAACGTATAAAATTTTCTTAAATTAAGTATATTGGCAAAGTTTTTTCTTAGCCAAGCTCAGACTTTACAATTGACTTTTTGTCACAAAATATAATGTCACCTAAATTGAGAATGTCGATAAAACCAATTGCCGCTTGATTCTATTCTTTCCGTTGAAAAAATTTCAAGCAAAAGAAAAAAAAATCTAGTTAAGTTTAAGTTACTATATATTACGGAAAATAAATGTAATAAAAAAAAAAAGAAAAGGAAAATATAAAGAAAATTCACATCGTTTACCGAGATTGAAACCTAAGGGAAAACAAGAACACAGGAAATTTATATAAAAAATAAAAATTATATATATTATTATAGGATAAAGATGATTTTTATGTTATATACCATTAGGTGGAAAACATGTGTGAAATATGAAAGAAAAGCGTTTGTCAATATTTATAAAACATTTTTATGAATTTAAAAACAATGCTGCGAAAAAAAAACAAAAAAAAAAAAACAATAAATAAATAAATAAAAACTTTGTTCTTTCTTTTTATACTCAATGGGGAGGGTTGAACGGAAATTTGTTTGTAGATATACAAATGGCACAGTAATATCAAATATAGGTGGTATATGCCGAGTAATAAATAGAGTGTGAAATATGACAGCTCAAGTGAAACAAACTTTGATTATAATATATGCGTAAATTTCTGAACGTTTGTATAAATTGTCACCTTAATGCCTGTGTGTAGGAAGTGGGGCGAATGATTTCATACATATATTTCTATATTTGATGTGCCTGTATCCGTAGGATGTAAGTACTTTAACCAAAAGTGAAAATCACATTCTCAAAGCTTATGGATTTGAACTTTAGAAGTTTTTTTGAAATCTGCCAAATTCATGATAAATAGTTTTTCCTAAAAATTGGAATACAGAACGATTGTATTTTTGATTAATTATATCTTCTCTTTTTTTCATCTTCTTTTGTATATTCAATGGTATTTTAAAAGCTAAGCCTTATTACAGCTTTTATAAATTTAATTGGCAAACAGAAATAATATAATAAATAAATTAAAACATAATTTGACATTTATACTGGATCTATTTGATCCCTAAGTAGAAATAAGCTTCATTAAATATTTAGAATATCGTTAAATCAAAGCACATGATATTGCTCGCATATAACAAATTTCTTGCCGCTACTAAGAAGAATACAAAGAAGAATTGAATAAATACTTTTTATTAAGAATTATAACACGCCATTTCCCTTATCCGACAAATATTATTTTCATTATTTTTTTTTTTCTATTTTGCGGTGTGATTAACAACTTCCTACAATATGTCGAAAAACGGTGTCAATTTTATATAATAAAATATCTCGCATTAATATTTGTGGAGTAACCAATCTTAAATATAGCAAGCATATACTAACGAAATTTATGGACATGAAATATACTTAATTCCGGAAATGCTTAAATGTTGGTTAAATGAAATTACTATTCCAGATATAGATTTCATATAAATAAATATTTCTTTTCTTTCTGTTTATTAATAAAAGTATATCAAACGGTAATAAATACAAAAATAAATTATTAATGTGGAATTTTCCGTGTTGGATAAAAGGAAATAAGGAAATTATATAACCTTATAAAATTGTATAGATGGGTAAAACGCAAACAAAAATAACAACAGGTACAAAATTGTAATAGATTCTCGGAAGAAAGGTTATAACGAACAATTTTTACATTCATAATTTAATTTTGAATAATAAGCGATTTATTTTTGAATGAGAATAATTTTGCAGCACATGCAAATGTGCCAATTAAAAAAAAAAAAAATTAAATACTCTGGAATTAAAGATTATAAAGCTGACTTTCTGGTTTTAATTTATGTGAGGTATAACGTATAACACAATAGAATTTATACTGCTTTTTTCATTCATAATTGTGTATATATAGATCTCCACGAATTATTTAAATCAAGCCAACGGATATTAAGGCCGTATAAAATGTCGATATTCCATCCGACACTGTATTAAATTAACGAGTACTCACAATAGGCAGAAAGGAAATATGACGTATTGATCTCTCTGTGCAATAATTCCACAGCCATTTTTTTGTAAAATATACGGAGAATTCTGTTCGTTGGGCAACCAATAAGCTTTTTTTAAAAAAAATAATGAGAACTGAACAGAATGTATTTATAAAAAGTTTTCAATAAAAGCTACCGTCATATGAAAACTCTATAAGCCAAAAGATTAAAAACAAATTAGTTCGTAGCCAACTAGTTAATAATAAAACTATCTGGACCTATATTGAATATACATATCTTACGAATGATATTTAAAAGCCGTTTATTATTCCAAAAATATATATATAAATTTAAAATCAATATTTATTTGAGCGGCTATTAAAACTTAAACCTTACCCGGTAACCGCTAAAATAAACAACCATTTCCATTTTAAATGAAATGAATAATGAACATTAAACTATGTATATTATACATATATATTTCAATTTCATGAATATTCTAAATAATTTATATAAGCTCACTTAACCTTATTGTTTGCATAATTGTTTACGATGCAATGGATACCATTATATTCATGAATAATTTTATTCGTTCTTAAAGTATGCAAGAAAAAAAAAATAGCAAAAACAATATTCCGGTTTAAATATTTAACTATTTGCAATGGAAATAAAAGTTATACAATTCAAATGTGCAGAACGCTGATTTTTTTCATTCTTCTTCTATAAATGAAAAATTTGCTAAATTGAAATGCACTGTAAGCAGTATTTCTAGAAAATAAATTGTTTCCAAAACCATAGGAACTTCCTAGCTGATTCCACAGTTTATTTTTTATTTTTTTTCGTTTTTGTTTTTGTTATATACTTAAGCATATTTTTCTAAGTACTATTTTGAATAAAAATAAGTATAACGAAAAAGTTCTTTTGTTTATTTTTGCACCATCCCAAAGGAAATTATTTTCTTTTACATTAATTCATGAAAGAAATTTCCTTTTATGATGATAAATAACCCAACCAAATTAAACAAACTAAAAACCGACAAGAAGAAAGAATGAATCTATGCTAATCAACATTTTTATATAATTTTTTTCTTCTTTTTTTTCTCCATCGTATTTACATACCAAACATATAAAATACAATCAGGAAAATAAAATAAAAAGAAAAGAGCATAAGAACAAGAAGTAAGAACGTACATAACATTTCTACGTAATATTATCAGAGCAATAAAAAATATTATTGCGATTACCTTGTGGTTTTTTTTTTATTATCCAAGTATCACCAAGATTCAAGAAGGATTGAAAATATAATATTAAAGCCGAATTCTTGGATTTATCTTCATGGAGGTGTAACAAAATTACAAAATACCTACATTTGGTGTTATCATTATCGACTTTTTGCAAGTCATATATAGCAAAGTAAGTAAAGAGTATTTATCTACATTATGTATAACAGCAATCAAATTCAGCTCAACTGCTTGAAAGTATTGCACGTTTTATGTACGATGACAAATCGTCTAGGTGTAATAAAAGGAATCCTTTTGAAGCTTTTCAACATTTAAAGAAAAAGTATAACGATAAGAATCATTATAAATGTAAGTTTATCTTAATATTTTTCTACTTTTGTCGTCGCAGTGCTAATACATACATATATAAAGAGATATGTGCCATTATGCAACAATACATTACCTATATATATTAGAAAATCTGTGAAAATCCGAAATATATGAATTTTCTTATTGGTTGTAGAAATGTATGTTTACTTCTTCTTCTATACATATAAAATCTATAGAAGCAATATGTAAAATTTGTAAGCTGTTCCAATGAGCTTCTTATACAGTAAAATCTCTAGAAGCGGCAACCACATTCGACGATATCAAATTCGTTACGGCCAATTGTTTTTATTTTAGCTATTATAAAATTGTGGGTAAACAAAAATTATTATTTTATAATAATAATCAGTACACCGGGTAAGCACAAAAAAAAATTAGAGTTTGTTTTATGAGGAGTTGACGTAAGAATATCCCAAAATGTTTCGCTTAAAAGTTATGGTTCCCTTATGTGAGTTTACTGTATGAATGTATTTCTAAACTATATTTCATTGAAATTTGTAATATGTAATAATTTTTAAGTAGGTTTACGTTACGGAAATTATAAAATACCTTTAAAACATTGCTTAAATTCTCTATAAAATCTTTCGAGCATAAACGACAAAACTATAATACCTTGTAATTCTTCATTTGAAAGTTAAATTATGTGTATACGACTGTATTGCACTTTAAATGGAAATGTAATGAAATGAAAAGAAAAACTTAAACTAAAAATTAATTCAAAATAAAAGTTTTCATAAACTTCCGTTTAATTAATTATTATATATCGTTTTCTGACATTTCAGGGAAACAACATCGAGCTATAGATACTACATCCGAAGTAAATAACGGTAAGTTTTCAAAACTTAAATTAAATAATTTTGAAGTAATTGTAAATTTCTGCTGACTTTTTCATTTATTTTCTGGAGAATATTTGTAAGAATATTTGTAAGGAAGATATAAAATGTTAAACGCTATATTAGTTTTTAAAATATTTTATTTATTTATTGATCCTAATCATTTTATCACAAAAGAAATGTATTACTATATTTATCTTTTTATGTGAAATGAACAGCGGCGTTAACATTTTTTTTTTATTGATATTTGATATTATTTAATTTGTTGCAGACCCAAAAAAAAAAAAAAACAGTTTTTAGATTTCAATACATTTTTATTTGTGCAAAAATATTTGTTTTAGTCGGTGAAAGAAGTTATTTTTACTTACTTAAACTAAAAGGCAAGAACGAACGATCAATAGAAATGTAATTTACATGCTGAGTAGATACCAGATATTTGTATAAATTTAGTCTATGCGTTCCGTATATACATTACGACGATATTCATATGAATATATGGCACTATATATAAAGTATATGGCATACTTTCTATAATACATTTTCAACTCTAGTCGACGTATATTACGATATTATAATTCATTGTTGTTTTGTTGAAGAAATGAAATGAATAAAATATTTATGAATTTTATTCATTTATTCTAATGAATCGTTTAAGGTTATCCGTCGTAAAGTAGTTTCTTTAGCTTCGAGCTGGAAAACTACTTCAATAAATTTTGTACCTACATTTACATCTACAGCGCCCCACAATAGATATATCAAGAGCTTTTATAGTTAATAACCACCATTATAAAGAAAAGAAAGAAAAGAAAACACACACAAGAATTCTGTATTATAAATGACAAGATTTAAATTGTTGTTGTTTGAATTAATACATCAGTTTTTTTTTGAAATATTTTTTTTTAATTCTCATATTTATAAAATGGTGATGTAGAATGTAGATTGTTTGATTAAAAATATAAGATAATTTCGGTGTTAGTAGAAATATTTATTTACATAATAAGTGATCTAGTTATTATAAGACCAGAAATGTCAAGACCCATGAGAACCACAATTTTTAACCACTCTCGATTAATAATAAATAATAGTTATTATAAATAATACACCAAAGAAAGGTATTTATTTCTAGGTATTGTAGATGTAGAGTATGAAGCCAATTGTAGAGGCTCAAGTGGTTAGAATTGCATTTCTACAATATTTAAACAACACTTTTTACTTTAATTAACTGTTACTTATTATTTATTCTAAATTTAATAATGATCATAGTGATGAGTGTAGCTAAGCTCTTTCTTCAAGAAAACCCTTCCAGAAAATGTCTTTATTAGGGTAGAACTTATAAGACTGGTTAAAATAAAGAAATGAACTCATATTTATACTGAGTTAATTGTAAGATACAGCATAAATATATGTTTATTAAAATTATTGAATAAGTCCAAATATTATTTGTCAATATTTGTAATAGTGCCAAATATGGTTATTATTGCATATTTGCAAAATGCAATTAATTAATGTAGGTATAAGTTTAAGTATATAGTTACTTGAATTTAAGTATATTTAGTTCAATATTGCAAAATGCGCGGTCAATTTAATAATAATAAAAAAAAAAAAAAAAATTTGAATGTTAATAAGTAGTTAAGTATTATATTGTTGTAAGAAATAAAAAGATTTTTTTCCATTTATTTAAAGTATTGTTACAATTATTACAGTTAAGACGCAAACAATTACGTGTTTGCTAATATATTTACTTAGTGTTTCTTATTATTCTTTATTACCTTTAAAAACCTTTGATTTAAATCAATTTTGACAAATGTCATATCATTTCCATCCAGAGTTGATAGCGAGTGAAATTGACTTACGGCGCGCTGATTTCGAAAAATGTCGCTGCTGTTTGCTGTGGTTCATCAAATTTTAAATTTTCAAGGAAAAAAAAAGCTATGTTTACTTCTCGTATAAAAGTCAGAGCAAATACCATAGAATAGTATATTACAGAGAAAGCGTTGGCGCTTTTGTTAGAAAATTCATATATTAGCATAATTGACATTTCTGAGGTTGAAGTTCATATTAAAATAGACCTCAATTATGTTGATATATAAAAAAAAAAATATTTTTTAATCGTCCGGCTCACACGTTTGCTCAGCTATCTTATCGGTGCTCGCTATAAAAAAAAATTGTAGGAATAAACGGCCGCTGCTTACTAGTCGCTTTCTGGCTGTCAGGTCTGTTTACATCCCTGAAATAAATAAATAAGTAGTATAAAATTATAAATAAGCACAGATTATATTGTGGAAAAAAAAGGAATTATATTATAGAAGTACCTATAGCAACGAAATTAAGTATACTTTATACACAAAATTCAAATTGTGAAGTTTATGTTTTTCTTTAAAATCTTAATTAATGTAACGAAATATTAAAATATTAGAACGCGAAATTTCATTCCATGAAAATGTGACGATAGTTATTAATTTGAATGATACCTAGGAATCCTGTCCTAACTTATCCAATGTATATCTTTTACGTATTAAGCCAAATTGTTATCCATTTAGAAAATCATATATTTTTATTAAAGAAAAAAAATCAATATATACCCGAAAAACAAGTAAAAATTGATCAAATTAAATGACAAAAGCCACAAAATAATGAATAACCCTTCGATATAAAAAAAAAATCATATTGATTTTTATAGATATTTATTTTATACTCCTCTCTGTGATTAGCCTATTTTCTAATTATTATTGTAATTAAGTACAGTTCATAAATATATTTAGATGTTTTTAATTAAGGAATTGAAGTAAAACAAATCTAATAAACGACAATTTGAAGAAAGCTATTAATCATTTTCATTATATGCACAACACGATATGTCATAATATCCTATATATTTATATGAATTTAAATGTACAATGAATGTTCTATGGGTGTTATTATAATTTATTATTTGGTAATACATACTTGCTTAATTCATTGATGTGATACAAGTATATACATTATGTTTATGTTATAAAGATTATTATTTTCTGATATAAATATATAATGAAAAGTAATTTTATTCTGACATTTTCATTGTTTATCAACCAAATAAATTCGAGAGGAAATGAAAATTAAACGTTTGGGCTATATTTTGCCCTATAAAATGTTGGTAAACGTTTCATAACTTTTTACAAATGATTTATGGTTTTTTATGTCAAAATTAGAAAACGGAATTAGGTTAATTTTCGTTGTTATTCGTTTCATTAAAGGTCATTTTTTTGTGTCTACATATTTATAAAACAAATCAAAAATATGAGAGTTTAATTTTCTTTTTAAATAAAAATTGTACCTAAAAAAAACTTAACTTAACTTAGGGAGCTTTCTGCTTTCATTATTTTGTCGATTAGCAAAGCTAAAAACATATTTTGATATTTGGTATTTCTAAGGAGATGACTAAATGGAATATGTTGTTTTTACAGTTGTTTTCGAGTTGTAAATAAATGTTGCAAAACCTACAACCAACTCCAATTGTTTTTAAATCAAAAATTTGTGCAGAAGAAATAACACAATATTATTGTTTTCTTAATAAAATCGACGAACCGGCAATTTGCGATATGGGTCGGCATGTGAGATAAAAACTTATATCCTATTGTATTATTTTTATTTTATAAGATTGCCCAGCGGTAATAGCCATCTACCCACAAAGTCATCATTTATACAAACTTAATTATATTTAAAATGCTAAAAAAAAAAAAAAAATACATTAAACTCGTTTTACTTTCAGCTTTTTACAATTCCATTACGCCTACGGCACCGGTGAAGTATTTTCATAACCGAAATAAATTTTGAAACGTATTCTTTTTGTACGTGGTCGAATATAATTCTTGTAAATTAACTAAGAAGCTTCAATGACTGAAATCATAGATGGGAGAATAAAAAAAAAAAAACGTTTTTTTTGTCATTAATTACATTTTGTTTCGCGTTACATTTTTTTTTCAATTTAATCCGTAATATATTGAAAATCACATTTGTTATCAGAAAATTGATAAATAATCGAATGTATCACTAATGTATTACGGTTTAATAACACCTATATAGCTGATTTTTAAACAAATTAATTAACAAATGTAAATAAAAAATAATTTAAATAAATTAATATTATCATTTATTTTTATTTAAATGCAAAAGAAAAATGAATGGTAATTATATCACCATTAAATACTGAAGTGTAATTTAAAATATGTTCCGGAAAAAAGAATACATAAGGTAGATACGATTACAATATACACAGTTAAGAATGTTGACCATCCAACTTCGGTATTAGTTACGTGAAATATAATCGGTGTTCTAAAATAAAATTTTACCTGGAAATTTAAATGTAAATTCTCAAATTTATGTTTGAAATTCTCATAAACAATATTTTAAATCTAAACATAATCAATTAACATGAATTATATCTACTTTCAGAATTGAGTTTACCTAGATTCGCTGAACCTATTCCAAACATAACAGTTACAATTGGTCGTGATGCCTTACTAGCTTGTGTTGTGGATAATCTAAAAATTTTCAAAGTGAGTTAATGAATTTCTTCAATTTTTTTTTTTTACACGTTTTAATAAAGGAATAAGAATGCTTTTAGTATAATAACATAATAAATAATATTATTGTTTCCATTTCGATTTCATAAACATATACACTTAGCCTTACATACATACACAAACATGCAAACATTTATGAGGCGGTGTAAATAAAGGAAAAATTTATTTTAACCATAAAATAAATAAATATTGCCAAAAACAACAAATTACAAAACGTTTTGTACTCGAAACACATTACATATTATTTTAATACAATAAGAAAATATACATTTACGACGAAATTTTCGGAGTAGTATACCAACCAACAGCTAAGCAACATACATAAACATAATAGTAAATCTAAAGAAAACTTTCTCTGAACTTTTCATGTTCGATGTGGTTGCTTATTCGCCTGTTCCATACACTTACGAATTTTATATCCCATGAGATAGCCTAAGGCGGGATTCTTAAATTCTATAAATTTTCACTCTACGTATTGAAACGTGCTTTGAGTATCTGATTTCAGATTCGAATACAAAAAGTATTGATTTTATTCATAAAATAATTATATTTTGTTAGCGAAAAATATCTATTGTTCATGCACAGACACTTCATTTCATATATATATATTTTTTATTTTTTATTTTTTATTTTTTTGGAAAACAAATGAAATTTATGTCTAAATATTATTTTTCTTTTGTATACTCTTGTGCTGTGTGGAATATTTTATCGATATAGAGTACAAGTTTTAAAATGAAATAATAGAAAATGTTTCCAATATTTTGAAATGTGCATAAATTTATTGGCATGAGAAAGAGCCAGTTAGTGTTTCTGTATAATTTTCAAAAAGGAGAAGTGCCTTAATTTTTTCTTAAAACAAAAATACGTGTTTGTATAACCAGGTTATATATTGCTATTAAATCAATTTTAATGTAAATAAAAAAAAAAAAAATTTCTTTGTCAAGTATTTATAGTAAATACTTATAATTCAATTTAGTTTTTTTTTTTTTAAGTTTTCACTTAGGTCAATTTCCAATATAGTAATAATACATATTAAAAAAGAATAGAAAATTTGGCTTGGTTTTAAATTTAATTTAATTTTCATTTTCATTTTATTTTATCATTTCTTTATTGATATAACTGAATTCCATAATTACTTTTACGTTAATCGATTAAACTTCGTAACTTCTCTAATTTTATAAAATCAATCTATTATTTTTGAAGGAAGAATGAATTGAAATGGAAAATCGATGACCATAAATAATAGGAAAAACGTGTCTGCCATAAATAATGGATTATACGTCTGTAAACTATAAGAAAACTATTGCTATATTAGAAAAAAAAAATTGACCATATACAATATACATATATCTAAAACTAAAACTATGTTTACAATTGCCAATCTACTCTATTAAATTGTCTGATATTTTATAAAAATAAAGCACACACACAAAAAAAAAGTTGATAAAATAAATGAAATTAGCAAATGCTTCACTGTGTTTTTCTATAATCATAATAAGTTCTGTTTCTTCTTAACATTATTATTTCTTCAATAATTTTATTTATAATGTTTTCATAAGAAATATTTATTTTGTTAAACGTCTACATTTTCATTCAGTACTATACAATGCTGATTTTCACAATTTGAAGTTACACATTCTCATTTTTCTCCAGTAAAATGAGAAATTAAAGAATAATGTCAATGATTATAACCATCCTCAACCAGAGATCTGCTATATCATAATTATATTAATTTATTTTGAATCACTTAAGCCGTCATCGATTTTTACTTTTTAAGTTGGGTCTTAGGGTTCAGTGGTCCGTAAAAATAAACATACTGCGGTTTTGAAATATTTCGTTTTTGGCTCATGGGATCCAAGATTTTCTTTTTTGTCAGTTGATAACATTCTTAGCACAAATTTAGTCGTATACCAATATATTTACAGCTGGTTTTAATATGATTCTTATTTATATCTTAATATAAAAACATTTTTCAATATGATTTCTTTTATTTCAATTCAGTTGAAGCGTCCTCAGCATAAACTCTTACTATTAATCAGTTTATATGCAATGTAATTGTGACTCCTGCCCCACCCTCGCAAATAAAATTATGTAGCCAGAATATTATTTTAATTTTTGGTGTGATAACCTTTTTTCCGCTCTGTTTCAGAATTGATTCTATATGCTACCACCTATTGTAAGATTTTAAATTCCTATATACCTTCTTTGAAGTAACTACTGACCGTGCGCACACCTATTGGATACAAAAGTTGTGTATCGGCAACACCGTGTCACGAAAAATCAAATAAACAACGTAAAATAATAAATATTTCTTTTTTCCATGTATAAATTCTACTAAATATAATTATTACTTAAACAAAACACAAATAATAGCTTAGTGGTATTCCGTAATCGACATCACAATATAATTATTATTAACGGTAATATTTATATCCTATTAAATATACACAATTATAATATACACAAGGATCTCATAGGCCACTTTTATTGAATAACAAATTGTCGTTATATTTTTATGCTGACCTCAAAAAACATCATTTTTTCATATTTCCGCTTTTATAATAAATTTTATTACAACATAGTAATAATATTAATTTGTTGATATTATGTTTGCTAATGGCTGAAAAAAGAAAAAAAAAAAGTGTATTAATTTTTCTATTGTTAAAATATAATGCATTTCTATTGCTTTTAATATATTATTGTCAATTAACATTATAATGTTATAGGTAGCGTGGGTTCGTGTCGACACACAAACAATTTTATCAATACATCATAATGTGATAACACAAAATCATAGAATAAGTTTAACACACAACGATCATAGATCTTGGTATTTACATATAAAAGAAGTTGAAGAAAACGACCGAGGCTGGTATATGTGTCAAATAAATACAGGTAATATAAAATAACATTTACGTAGAAATATGTTGTTCATTGTGAGTGAGTCTATTAATTTTAATAATTGGTTGTTCGTGTAAAACTGTATTGATTGAAAAAAAAGGCACGATAGAATTAAATGATTAACCAACCAGAATTTTAGAACCGGAACAGTTTAATTATGAGAAAATTCGATGTGGCTTAGTGAGTATTTTTGATTGTATATTTACTGTCTGCCTAGTATAAAATATTTAATCGAACAAATATTTAATAAGTATATTCAATTTTGTTTAAAAGGAGTAGTTCTCGGTTATTATAATTCCGGTATTAAAATATTTATTGAAAATGGTTTTAGAAGAATAATTTATATCTAATACTTTAACTTTATGTATATTGAATCTCTTTATTAGCTTGAAACGAGGGGTTTACTTCTTTCATATATTTATAGTACTCAAATATTATATAATATTCGAGTTCAAAGAACTTTTTGTTTTCGCAAAATGGCATACCCCTCGGTTTGGAACGAAATAGAATCTCACAATGACCAAACTTATAAAAAATCCAATTTCGATTTTTCTTTAAATTTTAAAAGATTTTTTAAATCAAACGTGTCATTTATTCTTATTACAGATCCAATGCGATCTCGTAAAGGATATCTTCAAGTTGTTGGTAAATAAATGCATTTTTTTTTTACATTTTTATATATTTTCAACTGAATTAGGTATATGATGACTTAAAATTTATGTAAATCTAATTTAAATTTGTTCTTTTTCATTGTAATATGATTTGTATTCGGTTTAATGGCAAAAAAAAAATCTCGCAGCAATTTGGAATATTGCCATAAAATTTGAATACGAGTTATAACATTAAAATCCCAACATATTGTAATTTTTTTTTTTCTGAATAACTTATGCAATGACTTAACAGATCTATAAAAGTGTTGCATAGTTTTGATTAAAAAAAAATGTATGCCAGCGCTTTTCTGTTTCAAAAAAAACGTATAGAAATTTAAATAAAATGCCATAAATTAAATATTCTGTATATTGCCTATGTTTAAAGTTCCTCCAGTTATAATTGAAACAATGACTAGCAATGATATGGTCGTCAGAGAGGGTACAAATGTAACGTTAATGTGCAAAGCAAGAGGATATCCTGAACCATATGTAAAGTGTTTATTAATAAATTTCTCTATTAGATTATATAATGTGCCGTCATCATCATTCATTTTCTATATAAATTTATAGGTGATGTGGAGAAGAGAGGATGGCGATGTATTCCAGATGTCCATAACTGGTGAAAATGGTAAATTCATTTCATATATGTATTCTATCCATATGCAGAAATATTATAACAAATAATGCATAATATAATCAAAATTCTCTAGTTTATTGATTGTTATAATATGCGTTTCTATAGAATTTTGTAAATTTATTCTGAATAATATTTCACAGTGAATGTTGTTGATGGTGAAATGCTTTTTATCACAAAAGTCAGTCGATTACATATGGCTGCTTATTTGTGTGTTGCATCAAATGGAGTTCCACCATCTATCAGTAAACGAGTTCAATTGCGTGTTCAATGTAAGGACATAAAATTACATTTCATGAATATTAAATGAATTGCATTTTATTTCATTTGACATTATATAGTGTTCTTGTATGACGTTTTAATAAAATGTATTGACTCGGAATAATTTATGTATAATGAATATATTTGTTATGTTATTTTAGTTCCGCCAATGCTTTCTATACCCAATCAATTAGAAGCGGCCTACCAAGGTCAAGATGTAACATTAGAATGTCAAACTGAGGCTTATCCCGCCTCCATTAATTATTGGACAACTGACAAAGGCGATATGATTATATCAGGTTAGTATTTTTATTTTTTTTTAGCTAATTGCTTAACTGTAATTTCAATCATTTTAAATTTTGTTCGTATATCTTCGCAAGCATACTTGTAAGTGCACTTCTGTAGGTAGTTAATTGAAAAATTAATTTAATTTCAATTAGAGTTCCTGCGAAGCGGGCTTTTGCTATTTTGGCGATAACGAATATTCGTTCGTTATAATGGAATATTCGTCAAATAGGAAGCTTCGACAATTATTGTTAAAAATTAAATATTCGAAATAAAACGAATATTCGTATATAAATAAGAAATATAATAGCAAACTCAAATTTCAATATTAACATTTGACATTTATTTTAGTAAATAAGTTAGTAAGTTATAAATGAAGAAAAATTAAATAAAATTAAAAAGGAAATGACAAATATATTTTAGAAAGTTTGCTGAGCATAGTCTGCTAATTAAAATTCATAAACTACTTCATTTAAAACAAAATTTTCATTTCAGATTTTAATTGTAAATTGACTCAAAGTTTGACTATGACTTTCACAATAGACAATTTTCCAACGAGCATTTAAACGGTTCATAAATCATACTTAAAATGTGAATAATTGCAATAACATTAAGAAAAAAATAAGTAAAAAAGTAGGTATACGAAAATATACAAACTAATTTATTTGTATTCCATTTAAAGGTTATACATTTTCTTTTTCACCGGGATAATAATGAGTACAAATTTGATTAGGGTTAAAATTAATCATTTTTATAATATAATGGCTAGATAAATAAATAGATTTTATAGCCCTCAATGGATTTATTGGTCCCGGCTATAACAAGCTATTTTTTTTTTCTTATTTGCCAAAAACCATCATAACTGAGCTTTATGTTATATGTTTTGTTCATTTTGCTGAATGTAACAAAAAAAAAATGAAACAAAAACAATTTTTTAGACAATATTTTACGGATTCAATTCAGTAAATGTATTTGGTCATAAAAAAATTGTATTTTCATTTCGTTATATATAATAGTAAAATACATCGAAATGGAAAAAAGAACCATCAAAGTAATATTATATATTTTATATATTATTACTTATCCATCAATAAATTATATTGGCATCTCACATTATATCAGTATAATAATAATTCATTCAATGCTATTTGCCATAACAATCATAAAATTCCAGACCGCGATATTACAATATAGTGGTTCAGTTTGGGTACTCACGTACATATACGTGAGTTGATATGTGATATTTTTGTATGTGAAATAGAGAAAAATCGATAATGTGAAGCAAAAAATAATTATAATTATGTACACGAGTTAAAATTTTGCACAATTGTGCTTTAATATATTTACAGTTTGTGTCTATTATAAAATATAGTCAATGCATTCGCACATTTTACATAATACTGGCGTCGTACCTAAATATGTTTTGATCGTACCTAATTTTTGTTTGACACATTTACAGCACAAGCACAATTTATAACAAATTTATATCTCACAATGAATTTCCAGAAATGTGTATACAAAACAAATCGTTCTGTTGAATTTAGTTTGTAATGTTGATACAAAGTACAACATTTAAAATTTTATGAGATGCACAATTTAATAGGATTATAACCATCAAAATTTAAATATATTTACGTTGTGTTGCAATAAAATAAATAATTGAAGTAAACGTCATATAATCATATATGATCGCTATGTTACAAAATAATCAACTGTAACAAAATAATACAAGTGGAAATGATTTCCTGAATACATAATTTTAAAATTGAAAACAATAAAGAAAAAACTGGTTTTTATCAGAATTAAATTTAAAAATATATAGAAATTATTTTATATTCGTTTCAATTTTAACAAATATTCCAAAAATACAAATCTTTCAACCACAATTTCATAATAAATTATATTTTCTACACGTCGGAGAGAAAGAACCTAATTTATTTTCTACTTAATGAAATTTTCACGTTCATTTAAAACAAAAAAAAAAAAAAAACAAGCGAAAGAAGATCAATTTAGTTAAGTTTGAAATTCGTTAAAGCTCTTTTTACAAACATATATATTATGTTGGTCTGCATCAAACCGCACAGTTTATTTATCACTACATCAAACCACATGCTGTGCGAATTGGTTTCGGCTAACTGAGCTGATATTTATATACACACTTTATTAATTACTCTGCAATTTGTTATTAACGAATATACATTATCCTTTGTTCATTGAGTATTTAGAGCATGTCTTGGTCGAGGTTGATGGTTACATAAAGCCTACATAATATTTATTATACTTTGACGCTTAACCTATTATTATTATTATTATTATTTTGTAATTAATTCCTTGGGAATCAAATGGACCAGTTTCTTATGGTTCAATATATCTTTGGAATAGATAATTATTAAGGTAATCATTGGAGTTAAAGAGATTGATTTATTTTTGCGTATAATTCACAAATGTGCTATTAGAAAAAATAACAATATTTAAAAATAAGAGAAGAAAGTATAATTTACTACTATTCGATAAAATTTCACTGAATTTTGACGGTAATTTTTGATATTTTTATCTTAAGTACATCATTTCGAAATTTCATATATCAAGTAATCTTGAAAACCATGTTGTCCTTCTTTTTTTCAATTTTTTTTTTTTAAATACTAATATATAGAAAACTTAAAAAAAAAAGTCAGTAAAGCTTTACCTTATCTAAATTTAAGTTGTTTTTATAAAGGTCATCATCTTATCAAAAAAAAATAATCTATACCTCCTTATTATTTTTATAATGTCGGTCTAGCTCATAGTCATATGATATAGACTAAAATAAGCAATAAAATTATTCATGTTTTATAAATTTTAAAGCTTATGTAAGGCAAGCGATTTTTAAAAAAAAAGCATGTCATGTGAAAGAAAAACATATATTTTCTATGATCTAACAGTGGATGAAACGCATAATTTATTTTATAAAAATTCAGTCAACCAACAAAAACCTATCAATAATTTGTTTTAAATATAATATACCATTAGATGGTATTTTATGAAGATACATAAAATGTTATATTTATCGAATATATGGAATCTATAGTAAAATTCGAAGGTATGCAAAGAAGTTCATACAAAGAAAACTTTTTAATCAATGAAAAAAAAATCCCGGGAATGCTAATTCTTCACATATTTATACCGTATTTCTTGACTATCTATCTATTTGCTTTACTTGTACTTTGATGGTACATAGTAAGTATTACGAGTAACCCTTCATTTATTCAACATTTATTATTTTTTTTGAATTAAAAAATGAATAAGACCCTCGCTTATCGAATATTTGATGAAAATTTTAATAAATTTGTGTTTCGTAACCAACTATAGAAGAAATTCACGAATCCCGAAGCTCGAGTTTTATTCGTTTTTCATATATATTAAAAATCCAGGTATACTTAAGATCGCTGGTTTATAAAAGCCAATGCTTTTCGCCCTGAAGGTACACAGAACATTGTTTGAAAAACATTTGTAATAAAATTTCCTATACAGTAATAAACTTATATTTTATTAACATAAGCTTTACAGATTTTTTTTTCGTGTATAGGAATAGATGGGTAATGTGTAGAATAAACATCAGTGCCTACAAAAACTTTACTATAATAGAGTAGTATTTCTTTTCTAACATCATAACGCCACTGTATAGCACACATCTTGTAGTACATTTTATTTGGATATATTATATATTTACAAGATAACAAAACAAATACCCACTTCATTGAATGATAAATAACTCAAATATTTCAAGTTATGTAAAAAAAAAAAATGTAAACAAAACCCTTGTCATTGAGTATTTTTAGGGGTAAGTTTGAGCATCAGGGATTTATTATTTTAAGAAAATCGATACACACATTTGTTTACATATACTCATTCTGATACCATAACTCTAAGTATGTATGCATCCGTACTCGTACATATGTCAAGAAAGAATATATTTAAATAGAAATGTCCTTTTTCTATACGAGTTAAGCTTTTTCAGTTCTATTACATGTGCAATGTATTATTTAACTATAATGAACTGAATTCTATAATGAATGAATTATAAATGCTTCCAGGGTTTGCACTGATTTCGTTAAGAATTTCACTTAAAATTTCGCTAGTGAAAATTTCACGCGAACAGGAAACCGGACTTTATGGCATAATAATGATGTAGTTATAACGTTT
>JAABKK020048734.1:8986-19706 GCA_011634745.2 Catotricha subobsoleta | reverse complement strand
AAAATTTCGCTAGTGAAAATTTCACGCGAACAGGAAACCGGACTTTATGGCATAATAATGATGTAGTTATAACGTTTCGATTTGTATTAGCAGTAAAGGTCGTAAGTAACAACCGAATCTATTGTCAATTAGAGCTTTAGATTAATATTGGCAGTATTGAGCATCATTAATAACATTAAAAAAAATATCTAAAGTATCCTAAGTATCTTAAGCAAGGGACTATTCTAACATCTTGTCTTTACTAACTATTTTGTGCCGGCGCTGTATGCGTTTACTTGCTGCCTGACACTGACAGAAAAACTCAAACAAAAAAAATGAAAAGATTTTTTTTTTGTATGCAAAACGGTTTCGAAAACTTCCGTGGCTCCCTTAGGCAGTCTATTTTATTGAACAGTATAATCGATATACATACTTACATAATATTTTTTTAAATATTCAGTAGCAAAAAAAAAAAGAAGAAAATACACCAACCTATAAATAAATAAATACAAATAAGTACATAATTCATATATTTTTTGTTTTTATTTCTTCTAATAAAAAGATGCATCGCGTGCTGGTGATAAATATGAAACTTCCTCAACAAATGTTGGATACAGTAAATTTATGAAATTGAAAATACGTACAGTTGGACCAGGTGATTTTGGATCATATCGATGTGTAGCCAAGAATTCGCTTGGTGAGACGGATGGTTTAATAAAACTCGATGGTAACTTTCACATTCTCTTCTTTTTTTTTATAGATATATAGCCATTTAATATATTATGACACATAAATTTGGTGTAGTAAACACGCAAACCATAAAATTTTATCTATTCTATTTAGAAATTGCAGCTCCAACCACAATCATGACCACTGAACTATATTCAAATCGATCAAATGGTAAGTAAAATGAAACAAGGCAATTTTTTTATTGACATCATTTCAATAATTTTTTTTTAATATTTATTATCTATAATACACTTTTTACAAAAGGTAAAAGGCCAAATAGAAAACATGACACGCAAATTCTCGGTGATTATGGGGTGGAAGAATGGCGAGATGGTGGTATGATAACAAATGATTTTTTTTTCTGTTTAAATAATTTGCTTCTATTTTTATGTGTAGAGTGCAATTCTTTTCTATTGTTAATAAAAAAAGTTGAAGCTTCTTCAAAAACAAAATGTCATTTTTTTCATTCTTAGAATGAAATGACAATAAAAAGAAGATATTTGCTTATTCTTCTCTTTTATTTACCTATTATTATCTTGTGTTTATAGATTACAACGGCGACTATACTTTGCCATCTAGGGGTCCACCTCCCATTCGTCATCCGCCGGGAGCATATCAGAATGGTGCTGCATCTATCAATGCTTTTAGTTTTTTCAGACTTTCAATTAACTGCAAAACTTTATTTTTCATTTGTATAATTTTCATTTCAAACATAAACAGATGAAATTAAAGAAAACAATATAAAATAATAAAATAAATAACTGTTAACTTTTCTAAAATTGTACAATAAAGACTAATTAATTATAAAATGTTGATATAATTTATATATAACAATTATGTATAGTTCATATCTGTATAGAAAATATAATATAACAACAAAATAATATATAAATATTAAATTATACGTAAAATTGAAGGGTGGAACATGTATTTGTATACAACTACCTACCAGCAAATCGGTAAATACCAGTATGTAATAAGAAGACTTTTATAATTATTATGTAATATTCATTTGTAGTGCAATGCGAGAAATGCTTGTAAATATAATGTAATATTTATTTGTATAATATATATTTATTATTATTATTATTGTGTTTATAATTCAAATATATCTACGTATAGTATAGCTATATATATGAAAATATATTACAGTTAATATGATTAACAAGCAGAAATTCGTTTCAATACAAATTAAATGAAAATAAAACATTTATAAATTATATCTATTAATAAAATTACTTAAAGAAAAAAAAAATTACAATTAAATGATAAATATTTGGAAAAACATTGCTTTAGGGCAAACAATGTTACAGTATGAAACGAAATCAATTTAATCTTGACAAGAATTAATTAAAACTTATTAATATTTTATTTTTACTTTAAGCTTAGGGTAGAAAAATTTCGAAGATAACAAAACCACTTAACTAATTGATTAATGTAGAATATATAAATCCTAAAAATCGATATTTTCCGTTTTTATTTAATTTCGATAATAATTTATTTGTTTAATAACCGATTTTCTAATATTAATCTTTTTATTTTATTAATTACCAAATTACGTCTGCATTTGTTTTTCCTTAAAGCCCCGTTCAGTAGTCACGAAATTTCTTAAGCAGATTTTTTTTTACTTTCTTGCGAAATCATATTTTTGGCAGCTTTTGGAATTTCGTTAGTTATTTTTTCACCTATTTCGTAAATAACTTCAACGAAATTTCGTAAGCAATTTTGAAAATAATCAAGTATTGGTTTGATAATTTTTTTTTTTTTTCTTCTCCGATGCATCTGGACGGATTGGTGAATATACCAAAAGACGCAGAATTTTTTTTTCTTCAAAAAAATATTTTTTTTTTTGAACTATGAATTTCGTTTTTGGGTCGTAGCATCCAATTTTCTTTTTTTACATATTGAGTTGGACGCAGAATTAAATATATGTACTGGCATTTTTTTTTTGAACCTAAGAACATCTAAATTTTTTTTTTTTTTTTTAATTTCTAACAAAAATGAAGTCGTACCAATTAATTGGCAGCTTGTTTTATATGAAATGTAAAATTTCCTTTCGATATTTCACGACAAATGGCTATGCAGTTATTTTTAAGTACTGGTTTCCGAATTTTTTTTTGCAAAAAAACGGAAAAAGAAATTTCGTAAGTAAATTTTGTTTGGATTTCGCAAGCATTTCGCAAACGCTTTATACGAATTTGGGTATAAATGGGAATACGAATGGCTCTTTTAAATATCATTTTTTTTTATCATTTGACTTATGAGACAGGATCTTTATTAACTAAGTTATTTACTGTAGTTTGTTTTTTGAAAATTTAGTTAAAATAAATAAAAACAAGACGATGCATAAAATGCATAAAATAAATACCGTATATTAGAAACTGTTATAGAAGTTATTAAAATTGATATTAGCGTGAATGCATCATATCATTTTGCTTTCCATTTCATTTTTTTTTTATATACATAAATATATATAAGGGGATGTTCAAACGAAAAGTTTTCAGACATTTTTTTTTATATCTATCAGCACTGTTGTATCTTCCATCCTTTTTGCGCTCATGTAAAATCTAGTGATAATTGTCCGTTTCGGAGATCTGTGGAGACTGGTATAATTGAAATGGTCTAAAGATGGTATAATCGTTTAGACCTTTTCTTTCTTCTTTCTTTTAAATAATTGGGTATTTTTGTACCTAAAATAAACTGCAATATCACAATATTTTTGTATTATCAAATTTAATTTTAATTTATCAAGATTTAAACTCGCTATGAATTACCTATCAATTAAAGGTCAATTAATAAAAAAAAAAATCTAATCGCTTGTGACATACCATATCTTAATACCACATCTAGACCATTTCTATTTTAGCGTTTTATCAGCCATATTTTTTCTTTATATTTGCTAATATTGAGTCAAAACCAGCGTATATATTGAAAAATCAAAAAATTGAAAATTGAGGCCCCCTGTATATGGAATAAATTCTATTTAGAAGAACTGTTTGTATTTAACTACCAAGTAATAAATAAATATACTATAGCAAATCTTAATATTTCATTAAACAAAGTAGATATTTTTATATTTCTTTTCCCCAAGAAAAAGAAAATACACCGCAAGGCATCATACTATATCTGTACCAGACATTTTCTCCTAGACTTTAGTCTAAAACGTTAAATTTATGTTTAAAAAACCTTCAAGGTAAAAATAAAATGCTGTGCTTTCATAAATAACTAAATAAAAATTAAAAATAAAGAAATATTGTAAAAGATAAGTAACAAAGTATAATAAGATTTAATTAATGTACATAATCAAAATATAGATCGTTAATAAAAAGAAGGAAAAAAATGCTAAACAATGAAAATAAATAAATTAAACGATAATTAAATTGTATCAATAATAACAAAAATAGGTTATAGTAAACATTTACATAATATATAAAATAAATAAAATTGCTTAAAAACAATAATTTATTAATTATAATTAATAATAACCAAATAAAACAAAAAAAAAAAAATATTTGATAAAATAAGAATTATGTGTTTGCTTTTGATTTTCAATTTAAATGATTTTATTTGTATTGCATATGAACAAAAAATAACCTTTATAAATATGTAATGCAATAAATAAAAACAATAATCTGTAATGTAAATGTATTTTGTGTGTTCGAATAACGAGATCGCAGATATATTATTATCAGCAAAAACTCAATTTTTTTTTTTTTTTTGGGTTTTCAATAATATACGAAAACAATATTTTCACATCGAATGAATGTCGAAAAATCAAAGATCAATAATATAAAACCGAATTGTGGCAAATCATGCACATAATATTTTGGTTTATTTTATATAATATTGAATGTATATTTAAAGAAGGTATGTATTGTACTGGCATATTCAAAAGAAGAGACTGCACTAAAAATCATTATTTTCCATATAAAATTCGCATATTCCGAAATACCGGATTGTTTTTGATGGAAGAGAAATTTAATATTAACTAAATACAATACTAAATACTATAAAAAGAAAAAAAAATACTATATTGAATGTATTGTTATCATTGAATAAATAAATAAATAAATAACACAGCTCAAATAACTTCTTATCATTTGCTGCACATCATTCACTTAGTGAAGAAAAAATAGCTTTCTGTTAAGTTAATTGAGCTGTAAGAAGCTGTACAATAATCTCGAATTGATCAAAGTTTATGTTCATTTGAAAACGACCGCAAAATGCTTTACCGGTAAGTTTCAGTTACTAATATGAAATCTTAGTTAAATTCTCAGTTTATAATTAGTTCGCTATATAAACGAATTATTTTTAATACATATATTAGGGGTATTCCCGTAACGATGTAAACTTACTATTATTGTAAACTTATCAGAAATATTACCACTTTACCGGAACGCACTTCTGTCAATGTAGTACTTTATGCTTTAATTAAATTCGTTTTTTATACAAAATTCCGACCAAAAGCATTAAATCAATTATATTAAACAAATAAATTATGAGGAGAAACTTATAATACTCATTTTTTTACTTGCGTTCATTTTAAAATCAAATGACAAACAAAAACTTACTTTACTACACTACCACAATACCACGATACCACGATACCATAGTGCAGCGTATGGTAAGTCTACAACACAATTGTAATCATTTTTTCTTTACTATGGTGTAAACTTACTACGTTTACTACGTTTACCAACGTTACGGGAATACCCCTATTGATAAGATCTAAACGACGTCATAACTGCGACAAACTGTTTTTTTTACAAGTCTGCAGCGTAAGTTTTAAAAGCCATTTTTTTTTTCAATTTTTTGACGCAGAATTATTCTTTAATTAAATAAATTAAATTTAAAGACATGTATAGAGTTGTTAAATACCTCTGAGATTTGAAAATAATGTTTAAAGTGATAAGCAGATGACGCTCTTTTTGAATCAGAATCACAATCAGAATTTATTTTAGTATTAGAATTAAAATCAGAATTCATTGCACTCCATCTACATCTAAGGAAAATATCACCATTTTGGTCCAAAAATAATAATTTCAGAGGAAAAAAAAAAGTATGCGACCTCCAGATGTCGGGCATACTTAACAACTCTATAGATTTCATGTAAATTATGGTAATTACTTCTTATCCAACAGCTTCAGTGTTTTTTCCACCAAAAAGGTAAATAAAAATTGTTTATATGTTAGAGGTCTGCACGGACATCCGGACACGGACAGAGACGGACATAGATTTTTTGTCCGTACAGACCTCTAATATATATATATAAGATGTTCGTAAATTATATCTGTTATCTTTAAATGCCTTCCTCGGACTAATAATGTTTGAAATAAAATAATGTTCTTTTAATATTTAGTAAATGGAATATTTATTTCATCGAGAAATTTATTTTCTTTATACCATTAAAATATTTATTTTTAAGCTACAGTGCATTTAAGTTAAATTATAAATAGATTTTTTTTCAAGCTTTGTGCAGTAATCATTAATTACATCATCTATGAGTGCAAACTAAATTTTCGAAAATCATAGTACATATTTTTTATGAAGACCAACCTACTCTCACTCATATATTGTTGATATTCTGCAAATATACACTACGGACCTATATATTATATAAATTATATATACAATTATATTATATTATACGTACTTGTACTGAATAGATTGTATATCTTACTGATCTATGCACACTATACACATAACATTATGGAAAATGGAAACAAAATTCATGAAACATTTATTTGTATAAATAAATATGTGTATATCTACATAACTGCCATACAAAAAGAAACATATTATAGAATTGTTGGGGAAATTTGTAAATATTTCTAGAATTGAGATGAAAGTATTTTCTTTTATTTTATACAAATTTTATGGTTTGGCTTTTTGATCATATTATGTAATAAATTTGTAAATCATTCATGAAACGTTTGCATAATTTATTAATAATTGAAAAAAGTATTCATGTTTTTTCTTTTATTTGCTATTAATCTGTAAAATATTTATTCCATGGATATTACACGATTAAATATATTAAGTGATTATAATTATGATGGCGACCCTGATCAATCTATAGGAAACAACAATAAAATAATTAAACAAAACCTTTTCGCTTCTATTGACAAGTAAAAAAAAAATCACCGCAAAACCAAAAACACCTAAACATGATACATATTATTGTACAGAAAATAATATAACCTAAACACTTTTGAAAGGGACATGATTGCAAGCTAATCAATTGTAAGTATATTTACAAAAGGGTACCTTTTATATATACTGACTAAGCATGACAAAGTGGATTTTCCGGTTTTTATTGAGGTACATTATATACCTTTCGGTTGTTGGTACCTATACACTTATTTTCCGGAAACCATTTTTTTTTCTCTCTTTTATATTAGGATATACGAAATTATTCATAAGAGTGTGTAAAGCTTGACTAATGTTACATTTTATGTTGTTTACTTTTGTTTTTGTTCAGATTATTACAGAAATACAACGATTAATGAAATTTCTAATACAGAAGTACTTATGATATAACAAGCTATTGTAACATTATTCCCTCATTCCCACCCCTTCCGCGCTATACGGTGACAAAAGTATGGAAAGGTTTCTTCTTTTTTTTTTTAATATAAATTCTGTTGTGTTTTTCTGTGTAATTTATGTCATTCAACTATTTTATTCAAATTTATAAATTTTATATGTACAAACAATATTTATATATGATCTATGAAACTACTATGTTTTTATGATATTTTCGAAACCTAAACAACATAAGAACAACATATATTTATTTACCTATCTATTGATTGTATATTTTGATATAATTTTTTTTCCAGTTCAATTCGTACAAAAATATATTGCAATTTATCGAATTGATGGATGGAAAAAATCGTTTTAAAATTCTATGTGATAATGAATAATTAATGCAATATAGCGGAAAATGTAATTATGTATATCGGTGTTGCTTGTTTTATTTTTTTGAACATACATTCTGTTTCCATATCCTATTAATTGCGTTTCGTGAATTTGATTGTATTTGGTTTTATATTCAGATTGTGTTTGTATAATAATGTAAAAATCTTTACCATATTTAATCATTTGAATTAAAAATAATATAATTTCAAATCTAATTATGAAAACCAGACAAGAAATAATTTTAAAATGTATAAATATATTTTGATTGAAAAGGTTTAATCGTCTATTAATTGTGATGAGGTGAGATTAAACTATATTCAAAATTTGATTTATTTTAAAATGATTCAAATCATTTATCAAATTTAAAGTCCCATATATACTATATATGTATATTCATTGTTAAGTCTAGCAGATAAAAGTTCTCGGCGTACTATATAGTAACATATATAAGTTTAGCAGACGGCGAATGACACATGTTTTTAATAAATATATAAATAAATAAATTGATAGCGTCAGCTTGAAATCAGTTTATTTGTATTTAAGCGATAAAAGTAATTTTCAGTATTGCACCTGCGACAACTCTGCCGGCCTATTTAAATTGATTTTTTATGCACTATATGTGAAATATGAAATTGCATTATAGGTTTGATTTCCTCCCCGTCTAATTTCTGGAACTAGTAGCCAGACGGAGACCAGACTTAATAATCTCGGGAACTAGTGGCCGAATGGAGATCGAACCCTTTCAATTTACATGTGTGTATCTAAATAAATTAGATACTAATTTAATTAAATATTTTTTCTTGTTTTTTTTTTTAATATGAAGAGAATTACTATTATCTGCGACATTCCGGGATCGGGTTCATCGATTCACTCTATATTTACAAGTTAGCGTCAGCATAAAATATCAAGCACTTCGACGTTAGAACAATACTGGAGCCTAATGAAAATAGAAACAAGGTAAAAGAACTATTTTACTTGTTTCGCCATAATTTTGCTAAAATAAAACTATCTTGGAGATTCAGACAGCTTTTTATTATTTTATTGTACCACCGACTATGCCTAGATTAATAGAATTTTGTTTTTACAATTCGAATAAACCGTTTAGAAAAGAAGATCATATTGATGTGGGTCATTCCATACTAAATGGTAACGTAAGTTACTATTTTTTAAAAATCTCATATCTAAAATAAACAACTTTGCTATATACATTAATTTTCAATTCAAACTGTATTTTGGATGTGAGATTTAAAAAACTTCGTAACCTATGTTACAGAAAAGTCACTTTTAGCGTGGAATGGCCCATGTGCATGACGCCTCTTTACTTCGTTTATTTAATTATTGTTTTTGACTACGCATCTTAATATACAGCTCTGATGAATTCTTCAAAAAATGAGTACATGGAGGTTAAACTAGAAGACGAATCAATTTTAAGCAACGTTTCAATTCAAAAATTCAGTGCTGAGGACGCTAAAATACTACATATAGTAGGTACCTATATAGTATATGTAGTACATTTTTCAAATCCCCCATGACCAAACCATTAATTTTAATATTATTATCGGAGCACTACAATATACGCTTGAAGTAACCAAGTCCCCTAATCCTGTCATAATGAAGAAGAACAAGCAACCGTTTAAATATCTGCCCAGAAACATATTTTATTGCCACTATAGTTACAGACTAGATGCCTCTTTCATTGATAAAATAATTCAAATCCAAGCCCCCATTAATAATCTTTCATTCGGAGGCTTAAAATTCATATCGCCATAAGAACATTACTATTACCCTTTAATATCCTCATATCATTTAGTACAATTTTATTAGAATTGAGTCATCGTGTGTTTCGCATAAAATCCTGAAATAAATAAAGGTCCTCTAATTTACTACATAATAATACAAATAATCTTCTCAATATTTTATTAATATATGTTATCGTAAAAACGAAAAACAAAAATATATATATATATATATAAATAACATTTAAATAATAACGTTTCAAAGCATAAAACGACATAAAATAAACATTTATATAATACAATGGAAAACCTATTTGCACCTAGATCGCCTTTATCGTATACACAATATGCGTTGTATATTTGTTATTATTCATATATAAAATATAAAAATCATATCATAAACCACATTCTATTCATAAATTTGAACATTTTTGTATCCCATGAAAGCAATTTGTTCAGTTTTTTTTTCTTTTTTCTATATATATAATATATATTTTTTTTTTATTCTTGTACCCCAATTCGGACATAAATATCCTTTTTGGTGAATGACTTTTAAATTTCTTTTTATTGCACAACAGAGAAAATAAATATATGTTTTGAGTGAGTAGTGCTATATCATAACCAATGGGTACATTTAGATATCAAAGTATTGTGTGATATATTAATTCATTCAATTCAAATTTTTATAGCGGGCAACAGATGTACTGAAATGTTCTTGTTTTATCCTTAATGCATTCTCATTTTCTATTATATTTTCTATTATTCATTTATGAAACTTTATAAATACATAATTCATTTTAATGATTTACAAATGAACGGCGATTTTCAATTTTAATGTTTGTAGTGGATAATTAAAAAAATATATAGAATTAAATGAGATCATGGCCGGAAAAAATATTAATTTGGTAAAGCGAATGAACAGCAATATAATCATTAGGGCGGTTCAAATTTTGAAATGTAAGGAAAGTGCAAATGTATTTTTGATGCAAATCTAAAAAAAGAAATTTGTACAAAATGTGAAGCCTCTAGCAAAAAATTAAACATATGTATGTAAAAATCAATTCAATAACAGAGCATGTAGTGGAGCTGAATTTTGTGTAATTGCTGTAAATTATTAAAAGATGAATCTACCCTATCAGCTACCTAAATGACTCACGAGACTACGATACGTTGTGGTTATATTCGTTTAGAAGTTATGATTTTTCAAATTTGACCTATTTCTCCTTTTAATATTTCTTCAATTCAACAAAATTTAATCCCAATACGTGCTACGTCATTAAATTGATTTTTGCTATGTTTAATTGTGTGCTAGAAACTTCATTTCTTGCACTATTTTCTTTTTTTTATATTTTCAGCAA